>MINK01012678.1:0-16755 GCA_001735545.1 Phormia regina
ACAATATTATTGTGTTACAATTTACTGACAATGCTTTTTCTAACAACGTTGCAAGACATTAATTGTAAGTTTGCACGGTTGTTAGACATTTTTTTGAACATTTTTCTGCCAACATTGTCAGATCTGACAACCGTGTATACTTAGCTTTTGTTAGATACTATGATAAAAAAAACATGTGTAGACTCTAAGTACAAAATTTAACTCGTGGTAAACTCGTGTAAACTTGTTTTATTTTAAAGGTTCATTTGAAAATTAATTTCATTAAAATTGCGCTAAATTTTTTTTTTTTTAAATTAAAAGTACATGTTTACACTGACTGAATAATGAAATCATAAAAGATTTATTGGAATATATTTACTATCCTTTGCTTAAGATTTAACATAATATAAACAAAGTAATTACTGTCTTTAGCCAGTGAATTTAACACTCTCTTATTACGTTTATACGCATGATTATTGCAAATAATAATAACTTGCAAATAAATTTGTCGTGCCAGATGGGATAAATAAAACTATTATTATCACAATTTCTATGAACATGGCAACGTTGTACATTTTATTTACAATTTACTTTACTAATCACGATTATTTTTCGAGAGTTAGTAACTCACAAATATAGTACTAACTCACTGTTTATACAGCAAAATTTTTATATTGCAATATTTGTAATTGCGTGTAAATGGTACGTATAAACGTAATAATAGAAACTAGATTTTAATTTGTATGGAAAATCGCATCAAAATCGCATAAAATTAAGATCGCTGTGAAGTTAGCTCCGTGAGATAGCTCCGTTTTTAACATTTTCTGTTAACAGAGGCTGTAAATTTAACATAATCAAGTTGATTTCCGAAAATTGCCATAAAAATTGAAAAAAATATATACAACTGATTGTTCAGATAAATATATAAAAAATATTATAATCAAAAGTACCAATTTAAGGAATTTGAAAATAATATATGAACTACTATATTTTGTTACTACTAATGTTGTGCGCGAATTAGACCTAATGTCAAGCACATTAGCTATTTTTTTAAGGATTTCAGAATTGTATAGTTTATATTCAGAATTTATTTCAGATTTGAAAAATTCAACATTAAAAAATTGAGAAATTTTGCATTTACTAGTGGTGCTATATAGAAAATTGAAAAAATCATTTTTTCAACATGATGATGTCCTTAGAGGCAACTACTTACTTTATATTATTACTGATTGGTATTTCAGAAAATCATTGCTTAGATGTCTTTATAAGAACTAATTACTTAGAAGCTATTCAATAACTTATTAATTTCAAAATATTGCAAAAGTCATTATCGATTACAAATAAGTACTAAGATATGGACAATTAAACAGCTGATAGATATATTTTGTAAATTTATTTATTGAAAACATATATTAAAATTAGAGATTATAATTTAAAACTGAATTGCCGAAATTAAATTTTCGTTCGACATAGAAAAACAAGTAATTAATATATTTTTTATGTTTTGCGACACTGGAACTATATCATTTTTGTAATTTAAATGAAAAGATTGATACAAAATAATATTTTCAAAAATCTGATCTTAATTAATTGATTAGATATCAGGTTAAAAGTTACTACTTACTAATCTACTTTTATTTATTGCAGACAGTATTTTGTTATCACTGAAAAGTAAGTGTATCCATAACTACATGCCATTACCAAATTTATGCTGGGAAATTAGTCACAATACACAATAAGTTGGAACTACTTACTCAATAAAATTTCTCATTGCCTGAGCTGAGAGCTTTCGAATTGATTTGGTAGAGTACAGGCCCCTTACAGCGGATTAGGGGGAAGTGGGTGGCCATCCAAAGTTGCCAATGCATTTGTGATATGACAGAAAAGAAATATTAAATATAGTTTGTCCTTGTAAATCACTATCAAAAATAGGTTATCTCTTTTAGTTTAAGAGATATTCAGGTTTTTTAGTTTTTTTAACTTGTCGGGATTAATTTTGGACTTTTGTAAAACGAGAATTGAAGAGAACCAAAGAGGTGTCCTAAAATATCGAAAAATTTGAGAGGAGATGGACTGACTGTTTCAAAAAGGTGGCTGAAACGACTATCAAATGAAAGGGTTACAGAAAAAAGTCTAGAAGTTCATAAATACAGGTTAGAAGAATAGAAGTTATACTTTTTTATAATCAGTATTGAACAACAAAAAACAAAAAAAAAAACGATCGCACTCCTTACAAATGTTTGTTAGTACCCATATGAGCTAACAATTATTGCGTTTATACGCACCATTTACATTAATGTTGTATTCTATTGGATTACTTAAAATATCTAATAAATTATTCGATTGGCATAGTCCTAGCCGGATGATTTGTAGGGAATGGCATTCTGTAAAGAGGTGAATGATGGTAAGTGCTGCGGTATTACAAAAAAAAAAAAACATTCTTGCTGAGGGTCTTTAGATAACAAATGTTGGTGAGCGAGTCTAAAAAATTAACGATATCATTTATAATATCATTATTTTCAATAGTTATGCTATCATTTTCGAGTGTACTTTTTGCAAGGCTTTTTTATCTCCGAAATGATGACCATTATGATATAATGGGGTTTGTTGGATATTTCTATATTGTCGTTTTTTTTAACGTAAGCAATATGATATAGACCGGATACACACACAGCAATTTCCCTTGCCGCTATTCTGACTTTGTAGGCGAGACATGTAAAGAGAATGTAAAGGTTTAGTATTCTTTTCTCCTCCTCCTAAAAACGCAGAATTGCGACAAGAAAAATTCCTACAAAACTTAAATTAAAAACAATAAAGTAAAAAAAGTAAAAGTTGAAAAATTTTAGTTTCAAATCTTTATTATTTTTCTATGAATCTTAAGTAATTGATTTAATTGTCAGATATTTCATTGTCACTGAACCGGTATGCTTTTGGTATTAAAACGTACAGGGACTTAAAAAAATATTCGCTGGCATCACTGATCGGAAAAAATGTTATGATAAAAAAGTGTAAACAACACTGAATATTTGTGTTATAAAAAATTTATTAGGATCAAAAGCAGTTAAAAAGTTTTACATTTAAAGTTAAAATTGCGTCAAAAAAATATATTATATCGAGGAAGGAAATTGTGAACTTTTACATAGCTTCTTATCGATTGCTATGTGGGAACCCCGACTGACTTAAATTATAAGAGTAGCTTTTGTTTTTACTCACAAATATATTATTATATGTCAATTAGTAATCAAATACTATTTAGCATTTTTTATATAAGAAATATGAAAAAACAATTCGGTCACCTTATTAATTTAGAAAGATTTCATCGTTTTTATAAAACAGTTTCGGTTTCAGTATTCGTCCAGAATTATACCGAAAAGCGAATATTGTCCTAAACTGTTATTTTGGAATAATCCGAAACCGAATATTCGGTCGGACTCTAAATAGTTTATTTAACCAGAAATGCATTTAATGAAATTGCAATTTTAAAAAATATTTTTTAATATAATAACATTTCAAATGCCGTTTACCATTGACTTCCACAAAGCTTTCCCAGAAATATTGGCTTCAAATTTTATTAAGAACAAAATATTGATGTATGTTTTTTTGGATCCATCTTTTTACAGCATTTGTCAACTTCAAAATTAAACGACCATAAATAATTTCAGTTAATGAAATAATTCATAAAATTGCATATGGTAAAAATGTATTTATGTATATGTATGTATGTATGTATGTATGTATGTATGTATGTATGTATGTATGTATGTATGTATGTATGTATGTATATATGTATGTATGTGTATGCATTTTAAATGTTTGTTATTTTTTATTAATTAAAAAAGTTAGTTTTTTTAAACTGTGCAAAAATAAAATATAACGAAAGAATAAGGTTTAGTCGGTTATATGGGAGCTATGGACAATTATGGGTCGATCCTCACAAGATTTTACACAAACATTTAAAAATGTTATTTGTGTCGAATATTTAGTTGATGCTTATATTTTAATGTGACTTATGCACATTAAATTATGTGCCGATTTTCTCGAAATTTTGAGTTGTGAAAAAAATTATGTATACTAAATTTCATCAAATTATCGTTAAAATTGCCCCCTGTACTTTGCACACAAGTAACAGTTAGCCAACCAGACGGACGGACATGGTAAAATCGACCCAGAAAGTGATTCTGAGTCGAACGGTATACTTTAATATGGGGGTACGAAGATTTTTTCTCTGCGTTACAATATTTACACAAGCAACTAATACCCCAAACACCTATGGTGGTGTAGGGTTAGGTTTGCCAGATCCTAATTCATAAAAAACTGGACATTCGGCATAAAAAAGCTAGATTTTGGTAAAAAAAAAGTGGACATTTATTAAACAAATATTTTTGCACTTTATTAGTAATATACTATTTTAAAATAAAATTATATTTTATTTCTGATTTGTAATTGAAAATATTGAGATTTAATTATATTTTTCAATTTGAATTTGTTAACCGATTTAAAAATTTAGTTTTTATTAAAAAGAAGATATAATTTTTTTTTATATTTAATATTTATAGAATATGTCAATATGAATAAACATCGTAATTATAGAATAATTACGATATTTATTCAATATCAGACGCTGGTAAAGAATTATTCAGAAATTATTTTTCTTTATAAAGAGTTGTATTTTAGCGGACATATTTGAATAATGATAAACATTAAAATCTGAAGGTATTGAGTACCCTAAAAAGGAAGCAAATAAAGTACATTTTATCTTTTTAATCCAAATAATAATAAAGAAATTTTAGATCCTCGATTATAATTTTTATCTTTTAGTTTTGCAGTCATTTTTTTTATTCATTTCGCAATTTAAATTTTTACAAACGTTTCTTTTTTTTAGTCATACAGTATTAGTTCTTAAGCAAAAACATTTAGTTAGATACACTCAACCAATTTTGTTAGTAGTTTTTATGAAAAAAAAATGATTGGTTAATGTAAAATAGTGTGCGAAAAATGATAAAGTAAAAACTTAAATGATAAAAAAAATGCTAAGAATTTAACAAATAATATTTAAGAGAATACCAAAGAATTAAACAAATAAATATGAAAATTTTGAAATAAAAATAACGCACAAAATGAAGCTTATTTTAATAAAAAAGAGACAAAAAGTAATTTAATGCTTTCATTGTATTTATTTAACGACAGACAAAACATAAAATAATACTGTTTTTATCAAAACAGATAACGGACCTAAAAGTCACAATATCTGTTCAGGTTCTTTAACACTTACACAAAATTCGATGGTCATTAAACCAAAATTACTTTTAGGAAATGCTGATGGTAGCCATTCTAGTTTTAGACCACATTTTTGAGATTGCTTTTTCCAAGAAAAAAAAAGGTATTGTTGAAAAACAATTTACAAGAATTTTATTTGTTTGAGTATAAAATGATAGAATAAATGAAAAACTTGACTTACCAATAAATTAGTGGAATTTAACTCTGGGCTATTACTGAATTGTATAAATACTTTATAAAGTTGAATTTTTGGATATATGGGCCGGAAATTACTATTATCTGCTAATTTTATATTGGCTGGTGTATACAATTCAAAAGTGCCATCATTTAAACGTTGATATAAGCGTTCGAGTTCAATTTTCATCTGAAATTCAAAAATTAGTATTTTCGGTGAAAAATTGATTTCAAAGTAATTTAAAAACACAAAAAAATTTTGTAAAAAAAAAAATTTTATGAACAATTTGTTGGTAAATAATTCAATATTTGAAGAAAAATAAACAAAAAAATTATCTGAAATCGGTAACTTTATAACTCGCCAACTAATAAAGATACAAAAAGAGTTGAACAGTTATCGTTATTCATTTAAAAAATAATTGGACAGGTGTCTGGTACTCTTTGGAAAATCAACCGTTTTAAGGGGAAAAGGGGTAAAAACTATATTTTGGGGTAAAAACTATATTTTGGTACATACATAATAGTAAGTTCCGCATAACCTTTTTACGCATAGTATATTTATTCATTTAAACAAAAATCGTTTTTTTTTTCGAAGTCTTTTCGACATCGAAAATAGATGTTGTTCACGATTCATAATTTCTATAAATAAATTTAAACCCCAATGAAATAAATCTCATCTAATAAATTATCCCAATAAACCATAGAACGATATGATAGCGAAAACGATATTATCTTACGTGCCGATTATAATATCATATAGTATTGCTGAAAACGATATTATTGCGATATCTTAATTTCAAAAATTTTGCTTCTAATAAAATAAAAAACATATACATTTGGAAAAACTTCAAAATAAAAATATTAAAATTAAAAAAATGTTCAACTACATAAACAAAATGAAAATAGATAGACCATAAATTAATATATTTGAATGGTGTGGACAAATTTTTGAGGTACGTAATTGCTAAAATATTTGCTTTTACAAATGTTATAATTGATGATGTATGAATGTTGTGTAATTTTGGTACAGACGATTTTACTATCGTTATTTTTGGAAATTACAATATCAAAAACGATATCATAATTTTGTGGAAAAACGATATTATAAGGAAAGGTACACTTTAGTCCAAACGATTATCACTAGTGATAATTTTTATCACCTAGATAATATCGTTTCGATATCGTTATGATATCGTTTGGTTTATTTGGATAAAATATAATAAAATTTTATATAACTTCATTCTATTAATTTTAAAATAAACAAAAATTTCCAAAAAAAATCTTATAATTTCTAATACGAAAAATTTACTTCATCAACAAAAAAACTTACATTTTTACTTGTAAATATTCTCTGCACCGTCGAAGCTTGATTTAAATACCAAGTGTATTTTATATGATCTTTATATTTTCCACTTTTGATAGCACTTGTGGTATTCGGCAGCCTTCGTTTATTTAAAGCAAAACTCTTACTAAAATGATTAAATAGGATCTCCGATACATGAAAAGTATTTTTAACAATTGGTACATCTTGAATGCTAATATTGTCATTTATAATTTCAATTATATGATCCAACCAAGACTCATAACTTAAAGAAGGTACAATTGGCACAGTCTTTGTTACATTAACAGGCGTTAAATTTACTTTAGTCGTTGACTCGGAATTATTGGATTTAAGTACTATAATTTTATTAGGATTAATTTTAGATATTTGCATAAAGTTATTATTTTGTTCCCTTGGGATTTTTTGTAAAGGTGTAGCAATTTTTATAATTTTAACAGGTCCTTGTTTTAGGACTATAGATTTTTGTACAGGTACGGCGGTACTAGAATAATTATTTGGATTTATGACTATATTGCAGGGTTTCGCCAGAAGCTCTTCCGTATTATTTTGCGGATAAGTTGCTTTTATAGGAATTTTCAATAAAGATTTCTGTTGATTATTATTATTCTCAAGTATCATGTTACTGGAGGATGATTCCATTACTTGACACTCTAGATTATTGAGATTTTCTATATCTTTAGCCAATTCTATATTATCAGTTGAAACTTGCATATTATGATTCAATTGAAATTGTTCTATAACACTTAAGGCATTGTCGTTAAAGTCCAAGGAAGTTTTTGCAATTGAAGTAGACGCTGTTGTTGGTGTTATAGGTTCTGGAGTTTGTATATGAGGAAAGTTTAAATCCAAATCTTCATCATTAATACTTGCAGTTGTAGCATTTAATTTAGGATCTTTTATGTGTATTTCGGGATTTTGTGTTTGCATTTGTGTGTTACTAATGGGTGGAACGTTGGAGTTTTTTACGTTGTTAACATCTAATATAATATCAGAAAAATCAGGTATATTCTAAAAGAAGAAAATATATGAATTATTAAGCGCTTAACACTTTATTAAAGTGTTTGTTAGAACTTTATCAATAAAAGAAATAAGGTCAGTATTTAACAGTGATAATTGATTACAAAATAGATAAAAGTGTTTTATGTTTATTTTTTACTTCGATTAGTTGCTGGCATTTTGTTTGATTAATAAACAATTGCAAACACCACATTCATGTAAATTATGTGTAATTTTCTGTGTTAGTAGAACTTCTTAGTTTAAACAATTTTTATAAATATAACAAAGCTCCCGGTATGTATTAAATTGAACTTATTTTTCGAAAACTTCACAACATGTTTTGATCAATGATGGGACATCTTTAAAAATGGTAGCATAATACTTTATAGAATTAAAGCTAAATCAAAAGACTATTACGTTAATATCAAGCTTCTAGACATCGTGTTAAATGATGGCTTGACGAATGAGAGTATAACTGTATCAAATACTTGAAAAAGTTTTATTAAAAACAAAAATTTTTCATTTATTAATGGTTATGTTTGTTTACAACTTCAAAATTTATTCCACCTCCTCCGTAAATCTTTTAAATTATTTTAAAAGAAAGCTAGTGTTCCTGAATTTAACTCTGAGTTTAATAGTCTCAACCAATATCAATCTGAATTTTATATGTTACACGATCAAAAATTCAATCTTATAAGTGTAAGGTTATCCAAAATGATGGCATGTGGCAAATGTAAATGAAAAATCCTAACGTGGCACAATTAGACGAAAACAAATTCTTGGATAATGGAGCTTTGAGACGCAAAATTATAGAAGGTCAACAGAAAAAGACAATTTCAATGACTTGGTAATTGTTTCTCAAGTCAGAGCTACCTTACTAATTATACTTTATAAAAGTAGCATTATTATTTGATAGTCTCGATTTTCAAAAAGAGAATATAAAGCAATTTTCTTTTTTTTTTTTTATTAAATAAGCGTATTAATAAATTGTTATAAATGCTTCTTAGTATGCAGATTTATTTTATAAATGTAAATTCTTTGCTTTTTTAATGAAAAATTATTGAATTGAATTATTGAAAAAAGAACTAAAAAATTAATTAATATTTTTTCTAATTAAAGAAAATTATTTACATTTTTTCAAATTTATCAAAAATTTTCTATCGAAAAAAATGTCACAAGTAAAAAATGTATCAAAAAATGTGTCATTATTTTTGGAGTATTGACATAGTGAACACATGCATATGTTTATTCTGCATATCTCTGGAGAAAGAGTATTAGTATTTATTAAGTAATTAAGTTCAGACAAATTATGTGGATTATTTTGTTTATTTAATGTCATTCAAATTCTAATGGTGATAGAACGGACTTTAAGGAGTCCACTCTAAAGTTTTAAATATATCATCAGATATATATTGAACAATAATTTCAATAAACTTTATTTTTAACTCACCAAAAATCTGAACCTTAAAATAAATTTCATCAATGTAAATAGACCTCCTCAAAAATATATAAATTATTATAAATGGACCACATCATCCTCTTTTTAACTGGGACCGTAATGATTTTGAGTTTTAAAGTAGAACTCAACAAATAATCATTATTTTTTATTTTTTCGCTCAAGTTGTAATAATGATTATTTGTTGAGTATATAAATTCTTGCAAACTTAATTTTTACTTACGTTTTCTGCAAATAACTCTTCTGTAAAGTTAAAAATATCATTTGAGTTATCCGAGACATCTTCAGCTTTAACACTTCCTTTATGTTTATCTAAGGATAAATCGTAGTCCATAAATTGCGAACATCTAGTTGTGTCACAATGTGCTATGGGTGTATTCAAAGTAGTTGGCATCCACAAATACTGTAATAAATCCAAAAATTTGCTATATAATGTTTTGCCCTCCGGCTTATTAAGTATGGCAGCTAGCAATAAAAGCAAATGATCACAGATTTCTTGTTTCATGATCACCGAATTGTCTGGTTCTAATATGATTTTAAGCTTTTTGCATGAACATGAAAAAGTGCCACTTTTGTTAGGAATCATATTACTGAATACGGTGACATGTAAACGTCCGGCCGGAAACATTTTGGACTCTACACATTTAACTACAAATAAAGAGGAATTAAGTTTCTGCACCGGATGTATTAACTTCTCCTCCAATTGATACAAATCCCATAAATGTTGTTTTTGTTCAACAGGTATATTTAGATTCCACAATATACTCTTGTCTATGGGATAAACTTCAGCCCGAGCAACATCCGTTAGCACTTTGCAGGCCTTAATATGGCGACAAACTAAATGAGTGGGCTCAAAGGTATCATATTTACAATTATCCACATAACAAACTGCAGTTGGTGACGATACTAGTGATCCTACTGTAGTTTCAGTAATGCTGACGAAGTTACGAGGCTGGAGTAATTTTTCTTTACTACGTAACGAATAGAGTTTAGTTTGGCCATACGTGATCAATTGTATGGGATCGAAAGGTTTAATTGCAGCCAGTCTTTTCATACGCAAATCACAGTTAACATTACGACATATTAATGCTCGCTGACCGTTAATGTAACCACAGGAAGTGCATTTTTTTAGACCACGCAATGAGGCACGATATAAAATATTATTTTTTGTTATTTGTTCACACTTCATTTCACTTTTCAACATGATTTTCACACTTTATTTAATTAATTTTATCGCCCGAAAATACCGTATTAACCCATCTTTAAACAAAACTAATTCTAACGTCAAGTTAAAGATGCCAGATTTATTGATTTAAATATAATCATCAAATATTGTGTGGGTAAAATAGGAATCGAAGAACGACTATTTTCTTTCATCTTTTATTTACTGAAAAATTAATGAAATTAAAAAAGTGAAAGATGCTTTAACTTTTATTTTCTGAAATATGTGTATTTGGAATGGAATTGAATGAAGAATGTGTTTTTTATTTTATGTTATTTAGTTCAACATATCATTTTTGTTTCGGATGAATACAATATTGTGAACTATTTCATATCTTTCACTTAACCGAATCGTTCAATTGAAAAACCTCTTTCATGAACGACACAACTCTAGTAGACACTGTGTTTTTACATAATTTTGATACTTATTTACCTCTTTTATTCCTATATTATGGATCTGATTATAAAGATTAAGATGAATCTTAAGTAATTGATTTGATTGTCAAATATTTCATTGTCAATGAACCGGCATGAACGCGACGAGTTAAGAAATAAAAATCAGACGATAAATTTAAGTAAAAAATCGGCCATTTCGAATCACATGCTTATACGAGGGCGGATCAATAAGTCCGTAACTTTTTTAATGAAACAGTGTTTTCTGCAAAACAAATATTTATTTTCAACATAATCTCCTTTTAACTTCAACACTTCTCCAATATTTGTATCTCTTCCAAAAAATTGGAGGTCCTTTAAATAGGCATTTGTTTGGCCAACAATTTCATCATTGCAGTTGAATCTCTTTTCCCCGAGCCATTTTTTTTAGGTTTTGAAATAGTAAGTAGTCACTAGTCGCTAAATCCGGAGAATATGGCAGATGAGGTACCAATGCGTAGCCCAATTCATAGAGTTTTATCTTGATGAAAATTAACTTTTTTCTTAGTCATACAAAAAATTTTTTTCTTTTTAAATCCTCATTAAATCGATCTTATAAGTTGGCATAATATTCGCCATTTATCGTACCAAAGTGAAGTTGTCTGTTTTGCTGACTTCAAAAAACAATAACAGCCCTATTCACAAAAAAATAATATATGTTTGTTAAAGGTTTACTTTTTGTAAGTAAATTTCTATAAGAAAAAATAGTAAACCTTTATCAAGCATACATTATTTTTTGTGAATTCGGCTGTAAATATTTATTTTATTTCATCAATAATGTAATACATGGCAAGAAATCTATATAATTAATAGGCAAACACTTTTTTCGTAATCCCTCTTAAGGTCGCTCTAAACAACCGATTTTAATAAAATAAATAAAATATACCACTATAAAGATATTTTCTCCTAGATATGCAGAATATAGAATTTATTAAAATCCGTTTAGTATTTAAGAAGTTATAAGTGGAAAAATTTACTACTAATACATATACCACAACTCACATGAATGTATTTGCATAAACAAAACAAACAAAAGGGCGTGTCAATTTATTTAATTGTACATTAACACATTTATATACAACTCTTTCATTCAAAATATTGCCTCATTGTTGTTATATTTTTATAAAAACAAACTGGACCAATTGTAATGAAAAAAAAATTTTTGTTATTACAAGTTGGAATTTTTTTATTGTACTCTCATAAAATTTAATATGTCTTCTTTCATTCTAGGTAAAAATTAGTAATATTTTCACTAATTTTAAGTTGAAATATCATATTTAAAATTTTATCCATTATTCCCTTTTCTTATTTGTTTTATCAGACCTTCATTATAAAATTTCAGCAGTTTAATTTAAATAATTATGCATTTTTACTTTATTGAAATTCTTTTTAAACCATTATGGTTGGGGAGCCAGTTATGTTAATGGCTCCATGTTTATATCTTTGAATTTCCTTTTTTATTTTTATATTATTATACATGTATATGTTACGTTTTTACATATATAACAACTTATGTAAACAATTATATAAGTTTTTTATTATATATAATTGTTAACTAATTATTATTACTCAGGATTTTATTGCTATGTCATACATATTAATATTTTGGCAATGAAAATAAAATATGATAGCCTACACCATTATACAAATACGGAATGCCACGTTAATACTAAAATTTTTAAGAATTTCTGCGCAAAGGCTACATTTGTTTGGAATATATGCACGTTAAAGTGATTCGGAAAGGGAATTTACATGGGAGCTATGTACAATTATGGACCAATCTAAATGAAATTTGTCACAAAGAGTGACATTTATACAAAACTTCTTTGAACGAAATTTTATTAAAATATTGCGGAAAGAATTTTGTATTGGGTCTATGTGAAATAATGGCTGATCTTAACCCATTTCATATTTAGCTTAATTCTTGTGGCAAAATAATCGTGCCAAATTTCATCAAGATATCTTCAAAATTGCGAAGTATACTGCTTGATATACATCCAGCCAGCCAGTCGATCAGATAGACGGAAGTCGTTTAATCGATTCTGAAAGTTATTCTGAGTCGATTGGTATACTATAAGGTAAAGATATTTTCAACATCGTCACAAAAGCATTATACCCCAACTACCTATGGTGGTGTAAGGTATAATAAAATAAAAATTATAAGTTTTATAAAAACAACTTTTTTAAAATATTTTACAATTTTTAGTTTAAGAAAATATATTTTGTAAATGCTATTTACAGGGCGGAAGATTATTTTACAAAGCCCTATAACTTCGAAAATATTAAATTGCGCTCAAAAATTTTTGCTTCATTATTTTCAGCGATAATAGTATGGCAAAAAATTAAATTAATCGGAGCTGAGTTAGGTATGTATATTTATGCCATAATTTATATGTGATAAAAATGTAATTCCACATAAATGTGTACGTTATTATTTATTTATTTTTTTTCACTTGTTTACGCACAAAAAAATTAAGTCTGGCATCCCATATTTAAATTTTATTCTACCATATGACTCTTATCAGCAATTTATTTATTTGACAAACAGCTGTCTGAACCAGCAAGAAGACTGGATTTTAGGTCGATGTAGCCTACGATAACGACGGCGTCGGATAAAATATAATTTTACCGGTAGCGCCGCTAATTTTTAACGAGTCGGCATTTTTCTTGACAGATGACTACAAGCAATTAACATATGTATAAATAATAAAAAAAAGAACAAAGTTGAAAAATTATACAATTTAATTAAACGAAATGTATTTATTCGTAGCTATATTATTATTATGCTTTCTATTAACATTTGCTACAGATATAACTAAATTCGTAAGAAACTATAAATATAACTTGCTTTCATAGTACTAAACACAATTCCAATTGCAGCTAAAAATCTCCAAACTTTTGGCACCAAAACAGAGTAAAAACTCATCTGTCTTACAGGACGACTTACGGAAAGCTCGCGAAGAATTGGAAAATGTTAAAAAGTCTGGGCCGGGCAGTGGAGAATATGCATTTTTCATTAAAACCATGAGAGCAGAACAAAAAGTTAAAGATTTGGAAACAAAAATACGCAGCGAACGTACTGTGGGCCAATTGAAAGGAGCCTCAGTGGAGCTTGTACTCAATTATGGTGTAAAGACCATACTTTACATAACTTTAGTCGTTATCTCGATAAGAAATCGTTATAACCCGGTAATGATATTTAGCGAACAATTTAATTTTCAACCCTTACAAGGTTTACTAACATTTCCCACTGGGGTCCCAAATGCTGTTTCAGTGCCAGTATGGGTATTGTCTTGTAATGTTACCTTTAGAATGATTTCTGCACTTATTAAACAAAAGTAATTTATGTACTTAGAAATTTACAATTAGGGGTAATTCTTTTTTTTTTTTTTAATAAATGTATTTATTTACTAATGTTTAATAGTTGTTTATTATCAAAACAATTGAAATTTACTTGAGCCTCAATCCATTTAGCTACAGTTAACAGCAATTCTTCGCAAAGAGTATTGCTCATTAATTGCAGACTGATGGGCAAACCTTGACTAGAAATTCTAATGGGTATGGAAATTGCTGGAATTCCGGCCATATTTGCAGGTTGTGTACAAAAATCTTGTACGGCACATTGATCTCGATTCGAAACCGAAACAAAATCTTTATACAAGGGGGCATCCGTTAGTGTAGTAGGTGTTAAAAGTATATCCGCCCTTTGTTCATCGTCCCCACTGACAAAAACTCGTTTAAAGTCTTCCGCAATTAGACGACGAACTCTTAAAGCTTTTTCAAAATATAAATCATAATTCTGGCGCAATAAAAAGAAATTGCCTGTTAATATTCTAGTCTTTACTACATTATTAAAACCTTCAGCTCTGGTTTTTGCATATAATTCCTCCGTACTACTGTCGTCATCGGCTCTATGACCATATTCAATGCCATCGTAACGGGCCATATTACTGGCCACTTCACATTGATTTAAAATCGAATAAACAAATATACTTGCGCCTGTATGAGGCAACGAAACTTGTTTCACATGAGCTCCTGCAGTTTCTAGTAAATCGGCAATCTTTTGCCATGTTTCTAATACATCCGGTGATAAGCCATGGCAATGGTATTCTTTGGGTATACCAATACGTATCTTTTTCAAATCAATTTGATCCAGTTCTGGTAGAATTATATGACGATAAGGTTTCTTGATGGTTGTAGAATCTTGATGGTCTGGCCCTGCTATCACATTTAATACATCTACACAATCACTTACACAACGTGTAAATATACCTGGAACATCCATAGAATTCACAAGAGGAATAAGACCATGACGGGATACTAAACCATAGGTCGGCTTTAAACCAATAACACCACAATATGAAGCTGGATTCCGTGTTGAACCACCAGTGTCCGAACCAATTGAACTATAGTAATAAAAAGCAGAAAACCCTTTATTTAGTACTCACTGTTATGTGAAGAACGTAATTCTGGCAAAAATTTTTAAGAAATAAAACTGTACATAACTAAAAGCTTATTCAGTAAAAAGCACAACATTTAAAAGTAATTAAGATTACCCGAACTATTAAAATTTCTCCTCTGGGTATGTCAAACACCAACATCAATTTTCATCCCATGGAGTCAGTTACTATGGTCGTGTTGTACATCAAAAAAATGGTATTTGTTTGGGCATCAATATAGTTAAGATCGAACAGTTATTAATAATAATATTCATAGAACTATATTGAAATTTTAACGGCCTATATCTTGTATATAAATGTTAACCATTACTTTAATCACAAAAAAATACTCTTGAATTAGCATTAAAATTATTTTAAAATCAATAGTTGATCTTGATTTATGCCATAGGCATTTGAGATTTCAATATGTTTCTCTAAATATCTTTGTTAGAAACTGTTCGAATTCAATTATATTGATGAATTTAAAACACTTAGAAATACCTCATTACGATACATTCAGACTAGACTTTTTCTACACCTGATGAAAAAAATCCGAATTATCCCTACGAATAGAAAGATTTCCTTACAAAATTCTCTACTCTTTTTAATTACGAAATGAATAAAAAATGCTTGAAAATTAACAGTATATAAGCTAAATTATTTTGCTGACATTTTGTTATGGAAACATAAGTATGAATTTTTAACTATAAAACTACTAATTATCGAGGTACGAAAATTTAACTATTGAAATTTATATTATTTAAATTTATCGTCTGATTTTTATTTCATAATTCGTCGCGTTCATGCCGTTTCCTTAATAATGAAATATCTGAAAATCCAATCAAATAATTAAGATTTTTCCGAACGAAATTGCGATCTTATTCTATCATTGATTTTTTTTTTTAATTAAATTGCTTATGATCCACTAGGAGTTTATTTCTTTTATTTTAAAGAAATCCAAATATCTGTCCGATTTTCCCTACGATGCTACTATATCGACAAAATTACGTACATGTAGGGATTTCCCCTACTTCTGACAACACTACAATGATGTATGCAAAAGAAAGTGGTTGAAAAAGGTTCGTTGTGTGCATACACACCCAGCAAAAACCGAACTGGAAAAGTCATGAATTTAATATTGTGTTGTAATTAGAATGAAGTACATAGTGGGGCAAAAGAGCTGCAAAAGTTCTTTTTTTAACCCATGATAGTCATTGATAGGATGGATGTCCTTCTTATATACTTCTTCTTCATTGATTTCGAAGTACTTCTCTTAAAACTATGTTTATAAGAACTTTAAACAAAAATTCCTTTTCATCCTTATTAAAAGATAGTGAAAATGCTTTAAAATTGTTAAAATTTTAATTTTTGTAGTACATACGTAAGTATATGAATAGATTTTGGCAAAAAAAAAAAAAAATGTTATGAAGATCATAAAG
>MINK01012697.1:0-10297 GCA_001735545.1 Phormia regina
AAATTATATACGTTTCGTTTTCAGAAAATGTATTTTTTTATATATATACTTTTTATTTCTTTTTTTAATTTGGTATAAAATCTTTTAAATATATTAAAAAATATATATTTTTTATTAACATTTTTTCCTCGTTTTTTTTTTTTTTTTTTTTTTTTTTTTTTTTTTTTTTTTTTTTTTTTTTTTTTTTTTTTTTTTTGTCAATTATTACTAATTTGTAAAATTTTGCAATTCACTACATACTTGTTTAAATTTTTGTTTAACTTTATCAATTGGTAATTTGTAAAACAGTAAAAAATATATATCTTTAAAAATTTATAGAATTTATTTCACAAGGAAATACGGCACTGAAATTCTCATTCAATTCAGATCCATGTTATTATGATTTCTTTAATATTTAATATGTAATTTGTCAATGAAATCAATACCTCCTTTACAACTTTCTTGCTTTTTGGTCAGAATAGTAATTTAGAAAGTTTATATTTATTACAATTTGTTTACGATTATCACTTTGTCAGTGATTATCATCGCTTGTAATAACTTTCGCCTAAGAATCTTATACATTTTTTCGATTCATATATAAGAACAAACGTCAATATATCTTTTTTCATCTATCCATCCTGCTGAGTGTAAATTTTCTTGACGATTTGTTTCTCTCTTGTTTACTAATTTAAGTGATTTTATTATATTACACTTGAACATATTTCTTTCTTAACTAATCTATAACAATCATAATCCTCTTATAAAAACTACAAATTTATTACAATCTCTTAATAACCAACTTTAATTTTTACTATTAGTATTTTCTTTTTACGTTTGTTTTCTTGTGCTAATACTTTTGATTTATTTTTCCCAATAATAAATCATAAAATCAAAATTACTTTTATACGATTTTTATATGCGTTTTGTAAGTAAAATGACTTGACTTATTTACTGAATTTTTATATATTTTTCTTTTGCTAAATATATTTAATGTTGACCTTAATCGTAAATAAGTTTTTTATGTTTATTTATTTGGTTGTTATTTGTTTTTTTTTTTTTTTTGTGAAACCTACAAGAAAAGTAATCATTATTTCCTTTGACTTTTCCTAGATTTTTTTTTTTTTTTTTTTGAAAGCAACACTTTTTTATTATTGTATTTAACTTAAATATTTCTTTATTATACAATGTTAAAGCTAAGGATTATGAAATTCTTAATTTAGTCAGATGCAGATCCACGGAGGGGGAAAAAAGAAAATGTCCCTCCCCAAATTACTAAATTATAAATTTGAAAGAATAGAAAATTATTATATTTTCCACAACAAACCTTCCACATGCTTAAGTTGGATCCGCGTTAGATTTAATAACATAAAATTTAAATTCATATTTTAGTGAAATTATTAAAAGAAATTAATATACCTAAGTCTCTAAATTTATTTAATAACATTAATTCCTACAATTATTAAAGGAATATTTTTATAAGGAAATCTTAAAGCAATTTTCTTCTGTAATTAATGTTTATTTTAAATTCTAGAAAATTAAATCATGTCTTGAAAATTTTGAAAACAGTTAACTTGATGAATTTATTAATAAAAAATTTTAAATGTTATATTGTTTTATCTTAATATTTTACAAAATGTTATTTTAATTTTTTTTAAGAACATTCAAAGAACTCAATTATTTTATTATTTAATTATAAAATTTACAATAAATTTCCTTATCTCTCTTAATACTTGTAATTATATAATTTCCTACAATTATTTTGTTGATTTTAAAAAACACTTAAACTAAAATGATAGTATTTACAAAAATAATTCAATTACTGTAATTAAATTTAAATACATTCGTTACTTGTTCAACAAGGATAACATTAATAATAATAATAACAACAAAATAAAAAAAAAAACAAAACAAAAACAATTATTATAACACTTTAAATAAACAAACTCTATTTGCTCTATGTATTTGTATAATCTTTTTTCTACACTACAGTATTTTATTTATTTGTACTATTCATATGATGAGTGTGAGAATATAACAGTTAAAGGCTAAAGGTTAATTGCATGTAGAGTAAAGTACTCTTTATTGTTTGTTGTATACAAACAAACAAACGAACGAACAAACAAACACATAAACTAATATTTAGGGTATTTTTTGTGAGATTTAAACTGTTAGAGTGTATGTGTGTGTATATGAAAAAATTTATGTGAAAGAGTATGTGTTTATGAAGTTTTTGTTTTTGTTAAACGAATAAAAAAATTTACATAATCATCCATTAAAAAACAGACAAGAAAACCATAATAAAACCATTTGGTCTAACCTTAAAAAACAAAATCACTGTTAAATGCAATAAAATACATTTGAAAGTGAATAAAAAAACGAAAAGCAGATTTATTAAGGTATTAATTGTTAAAAAGAATGAAATAATATAGAGAATAAAATAAATAATATACAAATAATTTTGATACGCGATCTCAATAACTACTTAGTCTGTCCCCAAACCACAATTTTTTATAATTAATGATGTGGCATCATATATTAAAATATATCTCGGAAACTACTTATCTGATTTTGTTAAAAAAATAGCAGAAAATTCGAACTAAAATTGTTTTCTAGTGATAATTACAATATTTTTTAATATGGCCAACAGCAATCAAGTTTGCGACAAATGGAAAGGTTATCCTTTTTAGTTTAAGATGTATTTAGATCGAAGCAAATTTTACCTTAATCTTTATGATTTTAAGCCTTTTAAACTTGAAAGCCTTAATTAGATCACTAAAATTTTCTCACAAAATACTAAATAATACTGCTACAGTAATTCTATAGATATATCTATCCGATAAAAAAAAAATCCAAAAGTTGGTAAAATTATAAAATATTTTCTGTTCCCGACTATAGAAAAAAGGACTATCTTAAGATTTTGTGACATAAAGCAAAATACGACAACAATAAAAATATCTGTAAGTTAAACACACAAAATTTTTTATCGAGTCACGCTTTTTAGAAATGGTTGAATGATTATTTTAATGAAAAAAGTCAATTTTTGAAACAAATTTTTCAGGACTGGGATTTTAAAATAGATTTATCCATGTGGTATAAAAGTTTTACTGGAATACCTTCACTTTTGTAAACGTTTATTTAGCTCTAAATAATAAAACTAACTTCTCAAAAATATACTTCAAATTCATTATACCTTTATTTCTTTAATATTTTTTAATAATAATGTTAAATAAAATTAATGTAGTATAATTTTTAAATCTATATTCTCATCAGTTGGAAGTATAATTTTCTGAAAGCTCTATAATTCTCATTAGAAAAAATATACTTATAGTTATGTTACAGTTATCAAACATATACATACATATATTGCAACCCAGCAAAATTGAACTGGAAAAGAGCTGAAAAAGTCATGAATTTAACATTGTGTTGTCATTACAAAGAAGTACTTAGTGGTACAAAATAGCTGCAGAAGTTACGGTTTTTAACCCGTGGTTGTCATTGGTAGGATGTTCTTCTTTTATACTTCTTGTTCATTGATTTCGAACTACTTGTCTTAAAACTATGTTTGTAAAAATTTTTAACCAAAATCCCGTTTCAGATTTTTATTAAAAGATAGTAAAAATGCTTTAAAATTGTTAAAATGTTAATTTTCTTAGAAATTATAAACTCTTTTCTCTCTAAATGTTATTTTTTTCACTTTTTTTAAGTAATTTTTGTAACTTTAAAAGAAGTTGAAAATATGAACTTGGTTCCATTTTTCAGGTAGAGAAACAGTTCTTTTTTGAAAGCTTTTAATCGTTTTTTTTTTCTTTTGCTAGGAAAGATAATAGTATTGTACAAGGCGTATGATTGATATTAATTAAAATTGAAAAAGTAATCTTACTTATGTAATAAAATAAAATCAAATATCTAAACAATAACAATAGATTTTCAACTTAGTTTATAAGTTCCAAAGGTTTTAAATCATTAATTCCACCTTAAAAATCTAACTCCTTTAAATCCCTTAATTCCACATTAAACCACAAATAACATGAAATGCAATTTAAACTTGAGCATACACATACATATATACACTAATATACATTAAACTAAACAACTACCAAAAGCGGAAATACAATGTGCGAACATTGCAAATGGCATGTAGAGAGTAATTGTTGTTGCTTTTATATTCTTTATGCATTCAGTTAAGCTAAAGAAATAAAAATTTCACAATGTATTTTAACTTTTGTTAAAAGTTAAAATCATTAATGCGGTTGCATAAACAGCAAAACATGTTATAAACATTAAACATTTCTTTATATAATATAATTGTTGTTGTTTTTGTTTTCTTTGTTATTATTCATTATCCATTTAGTGGTGATGGTGGTGGCAAGAATTTCTTAGCCAAGAAGTTAAAAAACTATAAACTACTATAAAGAGTATAGAAAATGTTTTAAACAGAATAATATATTAGTTTTAAACACGATATCTAAAGGAAACTTGTAGAAAATTGTATTACCAAATTTAAGAGATAATTTTAATTAAAGTTTTTGTAAAAAAAAAATATCTTTAGACGTTGTTGTGTATTTTAAAAATACCTAAGTGCACAGTGGTTGCTAAAATGTATTTTTTTTAAATTAATTTTGTAACTTGTCAACTGTTAATGATGTGAATATAAATAAAATATCAAATGATCAGAGCTTCGGAGTTTTTGTAATAATTTAGAGAATAGTGTTCCCTCAAGCTCTATAATGGTTTAACACACATATTTTCTGAGCAACTTCTTTGACAACGGAAGGGTGATCATTTTCCTTTAAAAAAAAGGAATTTTTTTTAAACAAGATTTCTCTAGACTGGGTTTTTGGTACGAAAATGGTTTTTTAGTCCCGGAATTTAAAACATGAATATCTATATTGTACCTAAATTTAATTGATATAACTTTATTTGTTTAAATTTTATTTAGGTTCAACCACTTACATTATTTCTCAAAATATACTTGTGAATAAGGATTTTGATTGTTACTTTTTCACTTACAAATATAAGGAGGCGTATGATTAATATTAATTATAAATAGAAATTGCACATACATTAACCATAACAATTTATTTGAAAAAATTAACAAAAGTAAATACCTCAGTTGACTTTTTAAATTAAATTCCTTCTAATAATAACAAAATATTTATTTTTTCAATGTTTTTAAAATTGTTCCATAATAATTCATCAAATACTCTAAGATTTATTTGCCAAATCCTTAAACAAACCAAAATCATCTACTAAAATTTAAGTCATCTATTGTTTTTAAGACTTAAATCGTTCAAGCAGATTATTATCAATGACATTATATTTATTTTACTTTTGTTATTATTATTATTATTATTGTTATACCATATATACATACATATGTATGTACTTACATACATACATATGTACTTTTGATATTTTTTAAAAAAGATTATTTTATTTTATAAAAATTATTTTATTTGTCCTAGTATTTTAAGTGTTATTTATATGTAAGTATTATTGTAGTTGTAGTTGTTTTTGTTTACAAGGCTCTTTCAGTTATATCATTATTTAAAAAGCAACAACAAAAAAAACAATAAACGTTGAGGGGGAGAAAAGTAACAGTTCTTTTACAGATAAATCTCTTTTAAATCTTACGTACTCATACACGTTAGTATTTGGTTGATGTTGGATGTGTTTGTTGTATATGAATGTCACCAACATCATCATCATCTACAACAAACATACCGACAATGCCAAATGTTTTTTTCTTTTTGTAAATTTTTAACTGTTGTCGATATCTGTCTGTCTGTCGGTATGTATTTTGTGTTTTTTCTTACTTTAGGGTTTTTTTTTCTTTAATGACCTTGATTTTGAATTCCTGGCGTCTATATAAAAAATATATACGAATTAGTACTAAGAGAAGGGGCTGTTTGTATGTATAAAACTATCACACGAAAAAAAACTATAACAACAATAAAAAGGGGAAAAAATAAAAGAGACGATTACCTTGATTTTCAAATTATCAAGTAGTTTTTTGTGTAATCGTACACATGGTAAAGAGAAGAAAAGGAGAAGTATGCCACAATGAACAATTAAATTGTTTTATTAATTGTAAGTTTTTTTCATATAATTGATACGAATTATAAGAAATATGTTTAATGTAAAAAAAAACTATTTACTTTTGAATTCTTTTTTTATGCTTTCCTCTATTTGTTTGATTATTTTTATTTTTATTTATTTTATTTGTTTTTTTTTTTTTTTTTTTTTTTTTTTTTTTTTTTTTTTTTTTTCTTTTTATTATTTACTTTTGCCTTTAAGGAAACCTTCTTTTGATTTTTGCACAAGCCTAAATGGCGCCAAAAGAAAAATTCAATAAATTTATGACAATCCAAAGAATTTCAAAAAAGTTTTTAACACTAGTCAGTGGTGTCAAATAATTTGGCACATTTGGAAGTACAGTTAAACGAGTTTTCTACGAAAAGACAAACATTTTATCATGAAAAATTCAACGTCATTTTGTGTTTAAAAATCAATCTTTTTAAAAACAGAAATTTTTATAAAAACAAAATTTAGCGAAAATTTTCTAAAAAACAAAATTTAACGAAAATTTTCTTTTTCTTCATTAGAAAGAATAATAATTTAACTATTTTTCTGTTAAACTATACTCATTTTTAGGATAATTTAATGCTACAATAATGTTAATCATCTGTTAATTATTTTGAATTTAAATAAAATAAGATTATTCTACCTTAAATATAAATTTAATTTATACAATCGTAAAACGGATGATGGCTATCAAACTTATATTTTTTTACTAAATGTAGTAAAAAGAAAAAAAAAACTCAATTTAGTTGAACCTCAAAAGGAAAGCAAACTAACTATAAAACAAAACGGAAGTCGTTTATCGATAACAATCAAGTGAAAATTTAAAAAAAAAAAAAATAACATTTAAAATAAAAATTACATATATCCTTGACCTTGATTGCCAGCAACAATTCATTGGCAGGAAAAAAAATTATTTTAGAAGAAAAATTATTTCAAAATGAAGTAAAACTTATATTAAATGCTTTGTCTTATAACAAAAAAAAAACATTTAAGTTAAAGAAAATTTACTAATTTTCCTTGAAAATTAAAATAATTTTAAAACAAAAATTCTATTCCAAAAGTTTCCTTCATTGTTAGAAAAAATATGAAATTGATAAACATTTTTTGGTGGCCAAAGTCCTGACAAAGTTAAAAACAAAATCGTGAAATTTAAACAGCAAAAAATTATTCATTTTTTAAAGTTTATAAAAAATACAACACTACGTTCATTGATAATAACAAGGAAAAAAGAGTGTTACCAAGTTTATTTAGTTTCAAAAAAAAAAAAACTCGTTATTTTGCAAGAGTCTTAATAAATTCAATAACTTTTTCGATTGTTTAACTCTAAGAAATTTTCAAATTAAATGAATTTTAACTCCTTCAATTGAATTTCTGCTTTTTTATATATCTAATAAATTTTTGTTTGTTTGTTTGTTTTCTCTTTTCATAATCTCAACTCTCAGGTAATGGTTTAATAAATGAAGCAGAATTTTTACAATGGGTTGGTCGTATACAAGCCTTACGCGATGAACAAAGTCAACAGCAACAACAACAAGAGGAAAATGCCAGCAAACCCGATGAATTGGATGATGTCACCGAGGATTTAATTGCTGCATTTAGGTATGTGTACATTTTTTGTTGTTGTATTGTTTGTTATTTTCTTTTTACCAATAAATTTTATAAAAATTCAATTCTATTGTTTGTAATCATAGAGGAAAAATATCAAAGAGGCATAGAAAATTTAAATGTAGAATTTGTATAAATAAGAAAAAGTCACAAAACTAAAAGCATAGACAATCGAAATTGTCTATAAACAAGATTTATTTTATAAAAAGAAATTTATGGTAAAATGCTAAAAAAAATAAATAGTAAAAATGCTTCTTATTTGGCAACTCTGTCCAAAGAATAAATATGTAAATGCATTTGTATTAGTGCTGATGGTGTTAGGACATATCTATTACATAAATGCATAAACAATAGAATATTGTTTTTCAAACGCATGTTGATGACATGCAGCAATTAACAAGAGAGAGACCAGAGAAAAAACTCTTAATGGTCATTCAGGAATACACAGAGAGAAAAATATATTATAAAGTATCTTTAATATTTGTACTACTTATAATAAAATAATTCAATTGAACTAAAGAAGAATTTGATAGCTTTGAATAAAGCAAAAGTGAATTAAAATTCAAAAAAAAAAAATTAATTAAATTTAAATAAAAAATTTTACAAATGTATTTTTTGTCGCGTGTTTTGTATAAAATTTTCTGAAAGCTTTATCAATACTATTGCACTTTAAAAATGTTTTTGAAAAAAGTCAAAATATGTGGCTATTTTGATCTGGTTGATTAGGTTTATAAAAAAAACATAATAATAATAATAATTTTAATACAAACGATTCCAATTCTATTATTTAAACATTTTATGTAAGTATCTATCAGTATTTGACCACTGAAAATGTTACATCCACAATTTATGTTTCCATTTGAATGTGGTTTTTGTTTTTGATGTTTGTATAAGTATTTGGTAAATTTTGGTCATTAGTCATGTTAGATAATGTAAATTAATGTAAATTTGATTACAAATATTACTGTTGTAATGATATGCAACATCAAAAGGAAATTTACTGATGATAGACAAAAAGTAATAAGAATTCCAAAAGTAGTGTTGATTAAAAAAACAAAAGTAAATTTTTAATGATATTTTATAAAGATTTTAAGAAATTAAATAATATAATGAATGGTAAAATTTTACAGAAAACTTTATTTGATTTTTTAAAAAAAAAAATTCCAAATTTATTTGTATAACAATTTTATAGGGGATTTTCATTAAATATTTTACACCTATATCCTAATTAAGAAAAAAAAAATATGTATATATATTTTCTCTTTTACTTTTAGAGTATTTGATCGTGATGGAAATGGTTTTATTACCCGTGATGAATTACAAACCGCCATGGAAATGATTGGTGAACCCTTGAATGAAACACAACTGACACAATTATTAGCCATAGCGGATTTAGATCAGGATGGTAAAATAAATTATGAAGGTAAGAAGTATTCGGTTTTTAGATTTAAAAAATGTTTTTTTTTTTTTTGCTATATCTTTCCAACCAATAGTGGCAATAACAATTTTTTAATTCCTATAAGTATCAAAATATTTAAATCTTCACATTCAAAGTTACATTTAACCTTAGAATACAATAATACAAAAAAAAAAAAAATATTTATTATTTACTTTTTAATTTTTCTTAAAATATTTCTTAACCTAATGTTATCAAACAATTTACAAAATTTTAGTCTTATATTATATTTTCATTTTCATATAAATTCGGGGAGTATTTCATATTATTTATATGGAAAAAAAATTATACTTCAGAGCATGATATAAAAAATACAAGGTAGTTTCATTCATTTTTCAATTTTTTTTTTAACATTTTATAGAGTGATGCCACATTAGCAATATAAATAAAATATTCCGAGAGTTTTTTTTTTCGTAACATGGAATAAGTGTAAAAATGCGATAAACATATTGAGATAGAGAAAAATTTTGTATTATCTATAACGAGACATATGGGTAGTATGTTGAACTGTGGATCAATATAAATTTAATAATTTTCAATTAATCAATAGGATTTGTCCTTGTAGCATTTTTTTTTTTTTTTTGTTTTCAAAATATGAATCTGTATATTTTTATTCAGATTCACATTTGTGGCATAGAATCCATTATTATAACAAAATAGTAATTAATTATTAATTATCTAAATTATTTACCTACCTTATGGGCTTAGAGATTGTACCTCTGACTGATTGATTCATCATCCCACAGCTCAAACTGCTGAAGCTAGGAACATAGGTAGGTCTCCCCAGATCCACTAAGACGGGATTTTGGAAATTAAAAAATGAATTTTGGTACTTTTTTGGCACCATATGTATCTTTGAAACCAATGAACATACAGTTAAAATTTATGTCGTATTCANNTCTAACATTGTTGTTATTAATCTTCATGAACATTTAGGAACAATGTTGGGAACATACCAAGGGGTCTACATTACATGCATCCCACCATTGATAGCAAATATAGAGCTGAGAAGGAACATTAAAAAACATTGTATCTGAATTTTTGCACATATGCTTTGTATTTTAGCAGCTTTTAAAAATACAACCCATATTTTAATAAACAAAATTTTTATTTCAATTTTGATATTCAATATTTTTTATTCTCAATTTTTTTTAACTTATACTTCAAAACCCC
>MINK01012702.1:0-11137 GCA_001735545.1 Phormia regina
GAGCTCAAATATCAATTAAAAAAATTATTAAATTTTTCAATACTTTTCTTTGAACACATACATATGTATGTACATTAAAGTGCCGCACGAAACAACGTTGCAGATGTAGCCCTCTAGAAATAAAGATTAGTATGTTCTTATATGATTCCCAAAATATTACAACTTAATGTTAATATTTATGTGAACTGGAACATTTTTAAAACAAGACTAAAATTAGTTATTTCTTTCAATATCGTTATCGTTTTAGCTGTAAGAAAATTAATTAAAATTATAATAAATGTATACCTTCAACATTCATTGTGTCTCCTTTCAGTCAACAAGGAATATTAATATTTTACTAACATCTGTTATCATCAATTTTCTTTTTCAAACTTGTAATTTTAAATATTTCGGACATTTTTTCAAAATAAATTAGATTTTAATGTACCATAGGAATGGTCTATTCAGTTACTATTGAAGATAACACGTAATTAACCAATTATGAGTCTGAGAGTCAATTTTATGCATTTAGAGTCCAATTGCTTGGATTAGTAATTTTTGCAAATAAATCGTATAGAAATACTTATTACTTTTAAATATTGATAAATTCATAATAAGTTCATTTAAAACCGCGACAATAATCGAAGAAAAAAGTTGTTTAAATTTAACCGCCATTATACTTTTGAGGACAAGTATGTCCTTAACTAACCATTTATTTGGTATAAAAACTACGCTAACCAATTATGGACCGGATATGCCAAAATATTATTTATGCAACGATATTTTACAATATCGTAAAAATATTGGATAATTTAAAACTTTTGTTAGATGCTATAATTTTGAATAATTTTCAAAGTCAAGACTATTTAATGTTTAGTCTTGTCTGCAGTTAGTTGTTTTTGTTTTATCTTTATAATAAATAAAATACATATTTATAGATTTACTATTACTTAAATCAAAAAAAGTTAGTAAATATGATGTCACATAAATAAAAAAATTAAAAACTACTATTTTTCCTTAAATAAAACATTTTTATTTATTAATTATTCTTTTTAAGCATAAAATCTTAGATAAAATTATTCAAAATTATTATTCGTAAAATAAGATCATGATTGGCTATTGCTTTACTTAATTTGGTTTATGTCTAGACTAAAGCTAAATATCTTCCTTTAAAATTTCAAAAAGCTCAAATATTCTTATGAATTATTTCACCTATTTTATTTTATCTTTTATGATATTTATTATAACTTAATCATTTAATAAAGGGCGCCTAAAACATTAACTATTTGTACTTATACTACACAGTACATTTATATACATACATATGTATTTAAGCATGTATAGTACAAATGTTCTTATATAAGCATTACTGATAAACTTTTAATGTGTTATGTATAACTATGTTTATATGAGAGTATATTAAATATAAAATACAACTCAAGTGGTTTTTACTATCAAGGGCAAAAAAAGATCTTTAAATTATTGTATTACTCGTTATTGTATGTAGCACATTGGTCTTTGGCTGAGAGGTAAAGGAATAAGAGAAAATTCTTTATAAATAAGGTTCGTTAACTTTCCATCATTATAGTTACTAAGAGCATGTACGGGTTTTATAAAAATGCCGGCAAGTATGTAGTTTGTTTTAATACTACATATATATTAGCGCAATTTGTTTTAGAAAAAAAACTTTAAAAAAGATTTATGGGAAATTTTTATGATATACTACTTCTAATATAAATTAAGCAGAGTAATTATAATTAAAAGAAAATATTTATATAAGAAGATTTCATTAGCAGAATAATACAGGAAAAAGTTTAAATAATCAGAGGGAGAAAAAAAACTTCTAAACTTTATTAGAAACAGGAGTTAGTACGGCAATTGTTAAATTAAAAACAAAAAATATTTTTGCATATATTTAGGTCGTTTAGTTTTCAAATATCTGCTATAAATTGTATTATTTTATTTTTAGAAACTAAGTATATTCATGTCAAATCTAATTTTTTTGAATAAAGTTCTAAATTTTTTCACTCATCTTATGATAAATATACAAAATTTTTCCATGCCAAAAACTTAATGACTAACTCACGTGAGAATTCAAAGCAACTGTTTCATATGAACTATTTTCCCTACAAGCTACATACATATAACAATGAACAGTCTATCTCTAATCTAAGTTAATATCTCCTTCAAATGCTTAAATAGCATTTATCTAATCTAATAATATTAAAAGTCTCTACTTAACTATATGTACATTGAAAATAAGTATAATTTAATTTGATGTTGTAAATAAGTAGTCTGTCATAAACCAAAGATAGAAAGAGAGAAAATTGAAATTTAATTCATTTGACAGTTGAAGCTTTAGCATTAAAGTTTAAATGTTTGTGCGTTTGTTTGTTTGTTACTTACATATATTTGGGTTTTTTGAGCTGCACTCAGTCAGAGTCAATCATTCGTTCCGCTTAAATACTTTGTTGTATGAATTGATCGACTCATGTATATGTATATCAATGTTGTATGTTTTTTGTAAATGTTACAATATAAAAACATCCGGTCGTTAATTTAAATTATGCCTCCTCTTTTTATTATACTTAATATAACAACAAATATATACTCCAGCATAACTTAATGCAGATTATTGAAATTACGCATTCAAGTAATATTTTTTTTTAAAGAAATTATTAACAAATTTATACTCAAAAAAGTGGGTCTTACAATGAGAATACGGAAAGGAGAATCATAAAAAATATTAGTCAATGGATTTTAGAATCCTTATAAAATCAACACATTTTTTCTAATATACATATTTTTTTTAAGAAAATAAAAGCGTGATTTTATGGATTCAGTTAAAATTTTAAAGAAAATTTTGTATTTTTTTATTTATTAAAATAAATTATGTATAATTTATTATTTGTGCCGTTGTAGTTGTTATTTAAATAAATTTGTAAAAATTAGTAAAACTAAATACACAGAAAAAATTATTGCCATATATTTTAAATATATTCATTAAAATTTAATAAATATATTTAAATAAAACTGAAATAATAATCAAATTTAAGTCAAATTTTAATTATTATTTACTTCATTCAATCATCCACTTAATTGATTTAGTTAATTTTTTAATTAGAATTTTTTTCTTATATTGATTTTTTACTATTTTTAGTAATTAATATAATCATTTTGGTGAGAGGTGCAAATGTAAAAAAAGGTTTTTAATAGAATGAATTATATAGAGACATATTTGATGATTGATTTTATTTTTTTGCTTATTTCTGTGTAGTTGTTCAAAAGTTTTCCATATAATAATTGTGGCCAGTTTTTAAAATTATATTTCAAAACATTTAAAAACTATTTATCATTGTAAAAATAAAAAACATTTAGAAATAATCTCAATTATAACGATATCTTAATTCAATGAAAAGTTTTTAGACAATTAAAATGTTTTTTTATTTCACTCAATGTTGATAAAACGCAATCATAAAAAATACAAATATATTGCCAAAGAAAGAAAAAAATAAAAGGCTTTCAACAAATAGGCCTTTTAAAAATTAATATTTGTCTTTTTTTTCAGAACTATATTACGAAAATATTTTTTATAGATTCTTAATTTTTTTAGTAGCTAAAGGACTATTTTACAAGTGCTGCCACTAACAGCTAATAAGAAACAGAAATGTATTTTATAATTTGACTTTCTTTTTTCCATATAAGGTCTTTTTAGACCCTCATTCGCACTTAATTCTTTTAACATTCATATTAGTGCTGTGCAATTATTGAGTATTAATATCGAGTACCGAGTATTTGCCTTCTTTTTTTGCGTACTTACCATTATAAAGTAGAAACTCAATACTTTTAGAGTTTAATTTTTTAATGATATATGAAAAATATAACGACTCAAATACTACTCTTTATAAAACTACAAGTAAATTTTTAAAATATATTTTATATATATTTTTTTGGTATTGTGAATTTATATGTTCATATTTATGTATGTGCATATTTCAACTAATTACATATAATAAACTGGCGTCATGTACACGTTTAACAGCAATAACAATAATAATAAACAACAACGATAGCAGCAAGCTAACAACGACTACTACAACCGCAACAATAACAAACAACAAAATGTCTATAAATGTTAATTATTAGTTAATTACTGGGGTGTTGGTTTTTGGGGTCGTCTCTCAATAAAAAAAAAAAAATACTACAGATGCATTCGCTTAAATCCCTCTTATTAAATTGAGCATAGAGTCAGAAAGCACAAATAGAATAGGGCAAGAAAAAAAAAAAATAATAATAATAATAATAAATGAAGAAGCAACGAATGAAAGCTATAAAAATAAAAATATAACAATGTTTATGTGCAACAATATAAAAATTATATACCTATTTAAAAAACTTATGTTAGAGTGTCTTTTCTAATTGTCTAATTTAAGGGGGAAAATATATATTTTTATAGGAACTTAAGTTTAATTTGTGAATTTTGTGAGGAAATTTAAATTTAAACAGCCGTAGCCACAAAAAATATTGTATGCTTGATAAAGGTTTACTATTTTATTCTTATGAAAATTTACATACAAAAAGTTAGTAAACCTTTATCAAACATACATTATTTTTTTGTGAATACGGCTGAAAGTTTTTAACAATTTTGTTTCAATGTTAAAATAATGTTATTGGTCATTTGTAGCCATATGTGTACTCTGAGCTTTTGATTTATTTTTCCTTATTAAATTTGTGTATTAATAATTTCTATGTTTAATAAATTCCTTTATTATAATCCCTCTATTAAATAAGAACTGCACACGAAAAACCCGTGCATGCTCTTGGGCATATAACTTTTGTTGTGGCGAAAGATCAGTGGTTCTGTTAACTGATTTACAATTGTCATTATGCTCACTAACAGTGTGCTAATAGGCCAGAAAACAGTGGATACACTGTATTTTCTTAGGAAAATGAAGAAGTCTTTTCCAGAGGCACTCGTTCGCGAACTTCGAGATATTTCCTTAAAAACCAACAGAAAGTAATTTATTCTTTTATGTTTAGAATTTGAACATAACAGTCATTAATAAAAATATCACTTTAAATAAATTTATCCATTGGTTTAGTTTTTATAAGCAGATTTGCATGCACGGATTTTTTCGTGCGCAGTCCTTATTTCAGAACTTTTACACAAAGAATGTTTAAAATATTTGAAGCAAACCCTATATTCCACATTTGTGTTGTTTTTTTTGTGTTCAATTGAACGATATGCTCTTGTTTACAAATCAAAAACAATTGTAGATTTTCTATGGCAAAAACATGTTGTTGTTGTTAAACATGTTTTGTTTTACAATTTTTTTTCTTACTGGATATATGTTTTCCTTTTTATTGTTGTTTGCTGTTTGTCTTCTGCTTAACTTCTATTTTATTTTACAACATATTGTCAATTACATGTTGTGTTACTCTTAACGACAACATTACTTACAAACGTACGTACATACGTATACCTCTTAAACATTTTAAAGAGAATATTGTTAGTCATCATTACAAATGAAACATCTTTGTCACTTTTATAACGATAGACTGAAGAAAAGTTAACATTATAAATGTTTATATATTATATTAGTCTTTAGTATATTCAAAAGACTATAGTATATAATCTGGTCTATAGTCTAGTCTACCTCTATAATTTATAGTCAAGTCTATTGTAAGTTATAAAGTCTAGAATTTACTCTAGGCTACAGTCTAGTTTATAGTCTATTCTATAGTCTAATCCATAGTCTAGTTCATAGTCTAGTTCATAGTCCATTGTTCCACAGAGTAGTAATTTTATAATTAATTTTTATGTTGAATACAATTTTGGTCAATTTTATTTGTTTGCTGGGTTTTCTTATATGTAGTGATATGCATTTGTATGAGTATATATGCGTGTGTGTTTAAGTAAGTGTGTAAGAGAGCAAAGTAGTGAATTATAAGTTTGATATTACAAAAAAATAAAATAAACTTGATTTTATAGTTGTGCTCTGTTGTGCACACAACAAATGCAATAAAGTTTAGTATTGTTGTTATGTTGTTTTTGTTATTATTGTAGTTGTTGTTGTAGTTTTGCACATTTTTTCTGCTTACTTTGACCACTGCCTTACATTAAAGATTAATGACCAGCTTTATACTTTGTTAGTTGCCTATGACAACAACAACAACAACAGCAACAATAATGAAAGTACGGATGTTTACGAACACAATAACGATGACGTCGATGATGACTACGAAGTGGAGGAGACAGTCAGCTAGCTAAACATTTTTTACATTGACTAAAGCCGCAACGAAGCCAAGCAAACAAAAATATTTCTTATGCTATTGCGAATAAAATCATACATGCATACATACATACATATTTACATAAGTATGTATTTGCTTACATATTTATTAAAGTATATGTTACTTGTTTTCTTGATTTATTTACTGTCCTGTTCAGCTTGATTATTTATTTTTTATTTTTTTAAATATATTTTTCTGGTGCTGCTGGATATTTTTTAATCATCTTTACTTCTTTTTTTATTTGATATTTGTACATACCATACATTTAATACACATATACACATATACAACAAACAATTATTGTTATTCGTTCGCGCCTCTCTTAGGCTTGTGGTCAACGAACGATCTTGACCTCAGTCTTGAAGCTGTGACTGACTGAAGGGTTAATCTAAACACAAACACTTGTAGATAATATGGCAAAACAACAATATTGAATGAACCAGTTTTTAGCAACATTGTTGTTGACTTTTTTGTAGTTGTTGTTGTTGTCGATTTTTTAAAACATCTCAAGAGTATGATTTTGCCATTTGTTGGTTGGTAGCTTATGTTTGTTTTGAAATACATAAGTGAAGAAATATGTAAGAAAAAAAAGTTGTTTAGGAATCTCGTCTTAATTTGTTTCCTATAGATGAAGACGGATCGTTGCACTTGTTACTTCACTACATTTGAGGCGGTAGCATTGAATGAAATAAAAAAAGGAAATTGGAAAAGGTATTAAAAGGATTTTAACTATAAAGGAACTAGATCTGTTTCCAACTGCCAGTATTGTTTAAGTTATAAATTATAATTTTTCTTTTCTGCTATTTTATTAAATGCTTAAAAATGTTGAATACGAAAATTTTACCTTAGTACTTTTGGCTATAACAAAATTACTATTTGCACACCCCCTCCCCCCTCAACCAACAACTCTGCTATCTTGTATCACTGTTTTTGCATCATTTATTGTTTTGCGAAAGAACTTCATTCCACTTCTTTTATTGCAGTTGTAGTTATTTTTTTTTAGAGAAGTATTACCTCTACTAGAATAGTTTTCTTCTTTTATACTCTTTGTCTGTTTTAAGGTCGTCTGAAGAACGGAACCAATGATAACTTTTTCTCGCCAGGAATGTGTATGATCAACATATTATTGTAGTTTTCTTTACTTCTTTAGAAAAAAGAAGAAAACTTTTAATGTTTTCTTTTTATGGGATTTTATGGCATGAGAAAAGAAAATATTTTACTTATGCTGTAGCTATTGGAAATGTAGAGAAAAAAAAAGGAAAAAAGAAGAACTAAATTAAGTGGGCATTACCTTATGGAAGCAGCCAGAAAGTTTTATAAAAGGAACAAATCTATTTAACCAGTAAAACTATTAAAGAGAGTTCAATGATTTGCTAAAAGCAATTAAGAAAAAATTATATATATAAAAAAAGCTTAAGAAATGTTTATGTGAAAATTTTAAAGAGAATTTTAAAGTCATAAAAATTCATATTAAGCATTAATTGTAAATAAAAACTTCTACTGAACAAATAGAATATAAGTGGAATTTATAAGGTGATTAAACATATTAAAATATACTAATTAAAATAAACTTGTTCACAAGAACTACATTATGTTTCTAGTTGTGTTTTAGCTTATTGCTACTTGAATTAAATTATGTGCTGATTCGTAAGACCCAAAATTAAGGATCACCTTAATGTTTAATAAAATGTTTGCAAGTATTGTTTCCTTAACATCAGGGAAACCAAAGCATTTCTTAAAGCAACAATATTGAAGATTGTGATTGAAGTTTATGTTATAAAAACGATATCTTATATGAAAGCATAGCGAGCCATAATCACGAAAATGTTTTAAATTATAGATTTTCATCAAAATACGAATTTCGACATTGTTGTCGGTTACAATATTTCGGCGGTAAGAGCATATTTTTTGGCTTTTACTAGCTTTTTAAGAGCCTATTCTGGTTTCCCTGCTTAGCAGCATGTGTGTTGAAGTAATTGAAAGAGTGAAAGAGCAAGTTTGACAGTGCATCTGATAAACAAGAAATTCTTACATTCCTAAGAATTTTTAATGGTGAATAAAATAAAAGAAAAAAAAAAATAAAATAAATAATATGCAGTCGAAAAATTAAATTATATATACATACATATATACATACAAACAAAATTGGAAACTACATATAAATAAACCAAGCAAAAAATTTGTTCAAAATTAAATTAAGAACTAAATAAAAATTAACTTCTCTTTTTCAAACTCTCAAGCATAATTTTATAAGTATCATTTTAATAACTAAAAAATTTCTTTAATAATTTGTGTGTATATATCATTTAAAAGAATTTTTGTGTTTGCTGGGTTGTAAAAAAAATGCATTTTTATTTTGTTTTTTTTGTGCTATCTTTTCACAAAAACGAGTTAAGCACGCGTTCTTTTTTCTGCTTCTTTTTTAATACATATTTTGTTGTTTTCTTCATCAGCTAGCAATTTGGCGTGCTGCAAGAAAATTATTCCAAACAACAATAATAACAACTTTAATAAAACAATTTCAAGTCTGAATGCATTTTCTATATACACATACACCACCATGTTCAGCCAGACTCAAACATTTAGCAAAAGAGAGAGAATAAAAGGTATTTGTTATTTTTTTAATGAAATGGACTTTGTACTTTAAGAGCAGAAAAAATAAAATAAAATTGCACATTTAATCATTAATTTCTTTTGGCATTTATTTGTTGTTCATTAAAAAATAAGAACATTTTTTTATAAAAATGGAAAATAAATTGTGAACTTTGTTAAAACTAATAAGAGATAATTTGTTGCAGATATGAGAAGAGTTTTCTTTGCACAAAAACGGAGTGAAATTAAGAGAGGGACAATTAAGTGAAAAAGAAGTTAAATTGTGCTTAGAGGTAAATTAACCTAAAGAAAACATAACTTGTTGGATTACAAGTAAAGTGTAAATGATTTAAAACTGAACTCGAACTGTATTACAATTAAATTGGACCTGGAAGTAAACTTGAACTAGAACTAAAACTAAACTTAAACTGAACTAGAACTGAACTACAACAAATAAAAAAACATAAAAAAGAAAACTAAATATAAATTATAAAATTTGAATATTTCTAAAATTAAGGTTAGATAAAATAGATAATTTTTTATATGTTTGTTAATTGATATTTATAAAGATTTACGTTTAGAAAAAATAAATTTGTATTCATAATAATCAGAAGAAACCATAACTACTTTACCTACTTATACATACAAATATCAACACTTTTATATTTTTATTGTTTTGACAAGTGTGACAGAAAAATAAAATATCTTCTTTAGCTTCAAATACTCAACTCTATATCTTGAAAATTATTTGCATTTTTTATTTGAGCCTAAGACAATAAATAGCTTTATTTGTCTTTCAACGCCTAAAAACCAATCACACACTTATACACCTTTTACACTCACACTTACAGAAAGAGAGTGTTACTTATTGATTGGGAAATGAAAAGCTCTTATTACGTATATGTTACGTTATGTTTTTTTTTACTTACTACATATCAAGGTATCATTTTTCTATTCATTATTTTCAAACTGCAAATATTTGCATAGACATCAACTTGGAACTACAAACATACAGATATAAATCTGAATGAAGAAATAAGGAAAGACAAGATTAAAAAATAAATAAAAAAATAAATTATAAAAAAGATATATGTATAAACATCAATATGTTAAGAAGAAAATACAAAATAGATAGACAAGACCTACAAACATAAGTACATACGTTTATAAACGTCATATCTAACTTAACAGACGATAACAAAATCAGTCATTCGTATATAGCAATCAATACGTATGCATGTATGTATGTATATTCCCTCTGAAAATATTCTCAATTTTGTTGTAGATAAATAAAATTTTTTTTCTTTACACTGTGATACGCACCTACATACAAAAATAACAAATTCAATAAAAATGTGTGTATGACGGGTGGCGCGGGTGCTGTTTATTTTGATGAGTTTGACGAAGATGTTGATGATGATATTGAAGATGCTGTAGAAAACGAATAAGATGACGACGATGATAATGATGATGATATGATGCCTGTAATGTCATTTGTATCTAGAGTACATTTCTTTCTTTGTCAATTATTCAATTTGGGAATATTTTAACAAATCTAAAGAGAAAACACATTGATGTTGAAAAAAAAAAAAATATAACAAGAATAAGAATAAGATTTTTTACATAGGCTGGCGTTTAAGACGAGCATATGGACGGAGGGTCGTACTATTTGACAGCTAGACATAGGAACAGACAGCCACACAAACATTTTTATATGTATATGTAATACATTTTTTTGAACATTATGTAGTTACATGTATTCAATTCTGTTTTTGTATTTGTGGTATTGTAAGTGTGAGATAAATAAAACGAATAAAAGCAAGATATTTTAGAGACTGCTTACATACAGTCAAACTACAATTTAATAGGGACAAGAGATATAATATAAAGAAATCTCAATTTAATAAAAAAATTAATAAGTTTTGCTGAATAATTGAAATAATATACATATGCTCACATACATATAAATAAAACTTCATTCAACATTTTTGCATAATTTGTCATTATATTGTCCTGATTAACTTGTCCTCAGCCTTTTTTATATATGTGTGTGTATGTGCTGAAATAGTTACATTTATATCTTTATATTTGATTTTTATTTATTTATTTATTTTATTTTTTCCTATCTACTTTATCTTTAATTTGCGATTTGAGGTTTAACAGTCTGGTGTTCTGATTTTTATATACATATATACTATGTATCTATATAGTTTTTCTCTTTTGCTGTCAAACTTACATATATTCTAGGGTATCCAATTAATCGGGGTTTCAG
>MINK01012718.1:0-12475 GCA_001735545.1 Phormia regina
ATATATTTTCATAAATTACACTATAATTACTTAGTTAAATTTAAAATTACTTTAAGTTGGGACAATTATAAAACCTCCAACATAACGGCAACAAGTCACGCTATATGAGCTAAAAGATGACGTGTTCGACGCCAAATAAAAAAAATTTTAATTTAAATGTGTAATTAAATGGGTATGCAATGCTTAATGCATTTTCAAAACGACAAAATATTATTTTTATTTCTAATAAATTTGAACTTAAAGATCAACTAAGAAATTATTAAAAAAACAGAAAAGGAAATGTTATCTGCGATGATACTTTAAGCTGTTGTAATGCTGGAAATCTATACATAGTTCATTTCAACATAATTTAGTTACAATATTAGGAAATTGTTTTTATTGTTTTTAGAAAACTAATATTAAGAATAATTATGATGACACAATTAGAAATATACGTATAGGTTTGTTTGTAGAAATATTGTTTGAAAGTAAAGTTTTAATAAAAAAATAAGATTTTAAAATATGAAAAAAAAAACTTTAACTTTATCTTAAGAGAAGTCTGTTTTATGAACCACTCTAATACAATTTTGTATAAATTCCATGTTTTCCTGTTGTACATAAAAATTTTTATAATGTTAACAAATATGTACATATGTATGTATGTATGTATGTATGTATGTATGTATGTATGTATGTATGTATGTATGTATGTTTGAAAAAACCGTTGCTATCGTGTGGCGCCCTGTCATTTAAGTACTTCTTACTTTTCGCCAGATTAAGTCAAAAAGTAATAAAAAAATAAATTACCTGGTTGACATGAAATATGTACAATTTATGTCCGACAGACAGGCAGGTCAATACTCATACCCGTTTTAATTTGCATTTAAAATAATTTTCGCATAGATATTTGGCTTAATTCATTGTACTTAAGTGTGACTAAAATAAATTCGTCTATTTAGTTGTATTTAACAGTCAATAAGACAAGGATGGACAAAAATAATTAGTGGTCTGAAAAGTTAATATTTACTTTAATAATAAAATTACAAATTTGGTAGTTAGCTAAATATGACAATAGTATTTTGTGGTGGAAGAAATCAAATTTAATAAAGAATATACATATAAATATTATAGATCTGTTTCATCAGTACTATTTAGACTTGCAAGTTTTAGTCAGAATTTTTAAGAAATTGTTTCAGTTCTGACAGTTTCTGACTAAAACTTTGCAAATTTGACAAGTGTTGGAACAGAACTGTAAATACAGTTATGATGTTTAACGTCAGTTTAAAAATTTTAACGCAAAATAACTGATAGCTATTTTACACTATGTGATATTTTTCAATGGACAGTGTTGCAAACAAATTATAATATTAAATACTGAAATTTATTATCACCCACTTTCACTTATATATTCAAAAACTATAAACAATGAAAAACTAAATAAATAAATAAATAAATAAATAAACATAAATATTTTCAAAAATTATTCATACTTGAGTGATTTTGATTCCTGAATTATAGCGGAAATGCAAGATATAAAACATTTAACCTAGACCCTTAAAGATGCAACACCCTAACCAAACAAATACAATAACAATAATCTTTGAAGAAAAAAAAAAAAAACAAACAAAAATTCCACAAAGAAAGCAATTAAACAGAAAAAAATTGTAGACACGCGTCCATCCTTCTCTTCTTCTTCTTTTAGTCATTTTTTCGTGTAAACATAGACAAGCATTTCCGTTAAATATAATTCCCGTCGAATTGTTTGTGAATTTAAAATTGTTTTCATTTTTATACCATATGGATGGATTTATCTATATAATTAATAGGCAAACACATTTTTCGTAATCCCTTTTAAGGTCACACTAAACAACCGATTTTAATAATAAATATACCACTACAAAGATATTTTCTCATAGATGTGCAGAATATAGAATTTATTAAAATCCGTTTAGTATTTAAGAAGTTATAAGCGGTAAAAATTACTACTAATTTTTTGGAAGTTTTCATTATTTTAATTCAAACTTATATGCGCAGCGAAGCGCCCCAGGTGTACTCTCGTAATAATAAATATGTATGTCTTTCCTTTATCGGGTTTTCCAAAACGTGACTTTTTGTGGAATACTTTGAAAAAGAGAAATCCATACTGAAAACAAAAAAAGTTACTTGAAAGATAAATAAATTTTTATATTTAATTCAAAAGTATCGGATTAAACGTTTTCAATATCTGTTTTTAAATAATTTAATTAAAACTGAACTTTTTAATCTTTTAATTCTTTTAAGCATCATTTTCAATCGCAATATTAAGGATAAATATTGAAATTCTTGAACAATAAGGACTTGCATTTTACAAAATTATTACATTTTTTAAACTATCAGAAGTTTACATATTTTTTACAAATTGTTAAAAAATTTACGTTTTAATAAAATTTAAAATTGTTGTAAATTCGCCAAAATGCTTTATTCTTCATTTCAACACATACATACATACATACATACATACATACATACATACATACATACATACATACATACATACATACATACATACATGTTGCTTTTTTTTTTTTGGACTCAGGGCCCCCTGCCCACACAAAACAATAAACCTATTGGCAACTTTTTATTAAAAAAAAATAAAACTATCTTAAAATCCTGAAAATGCATTGGAAAGCTGGTTGTAAAGCTTTTTAAAATGAAACCCAATTATCGAAATTGTTAATTTTTTATTCTAATTATATAAAAAAAATATACATATTTGCTTTGTAATTAATGTAAGAGACATTTTTTGTTCCAGAAAAATCTAGAAATTATATAAATACATAGTATATGTTTATATTTGCTTTCCCTTTTAAAAAGAAATATGTTAAATATTTAAATCCTTAGATATACTTAAGTTTGTAAATCTTAAAAAATAACTATCATTCCCTCAGAAAAGCTGTTGCCATGATGTTGCTCTAAATCGCAGAGTTCAAATGTAAATAAACCTTTGAAAACGTAAAAAATATCCTCTTAATACAACAAAACAACAAAAACAAATATGAAAGGAAGTAGTGGAATAAATACTAAATACTAAACTATGACGACAACTTACAAAATGTTTTCGTGCAAAAAAAAGAAGATAAAGATTCTTTTTATTTTTGAGCAATTTTAAATTACCTACACACAAATATACTAAATGCACACATATATACATACATATATATAAAGAAATATGTATCTATGTGTAAAATACACAAATGTAGATACATTTATTTTAATAGAATATCAAACACATACACATATGAATGAGAATAAAGGATATTTTTATTTTTATTCTTAAAATATTTGTTTTTAAAATTTTTCATTATTTGGTGGTAAAAAAAAACACTCACTTTTTATTTAAATTTTATCTGGAATTTAATTTTATCTTAAACTGTAATTATTATTTTAATTAATTAATTTATTTTTTTGTTTATTATTATTTTCATAAAACATTAATTGTTATTTGTATATCATCACTTAATAAAATGTTACAAGTACTGTACTATTACTCTTAATGATGTTGTAGTTGTTGAGGAATAAAACATTCTCTCTTAAAATCCCACAAAGATAAGCAGAAAAAGAAATATGTATATGTATGTGTTTTAATAAACAAAATGATGTTTTTTTATTTTATTCTTTCTTAGATCAATCACAAATAAAAAAAGATGGAAAACGATTGTTTTTATAATTTATTTTTAACGTAGATCCGTTGTAGTTTCTTCGACACGTACGTACCGTTCCAGAGCGTTATACAAACTATTCGCCGGCGCACACAATTATTGAAAAAGTAAAATCATCGGAGAAGTTTTTATTTTTATTTCTATGCTTTTCTTCCACACACACACACACACATACATACATACATACATACATACATACATACATACATACATACATACATACATACATACATAAACATCCAAAATGACATACACACATGCGTTTATGTGTAAGTAATTGTTCCAAAAGAGAATAGAATAAAAAATAAAATTATATACATTCCAGTAGTAGTCTATACAATTTTCCACACTCCACCAAACAACAACCCAAACGTAGAACAAACACATACATACATACATACATACATACATACATACATACATAAAATAAAACGCCACTTTGAAAAATTCGTTGCATCTAAAAATGCATACACACAACGCAAGGGAGAGAGCGCGCACACATTAAATTACCAACAATAATAATAAGTAGAGAAAATAATCCACAACACATCCATCCATCCACACGTAGACATTTATTCTACTTTAGAGTCTTTCGTTTTTCATCGTTCATTTGGCATGAGTTGTACCCCGGTGAAGATTTTAAATAGGGGTTGTTTTGGATTATATTTCTCTGGTGGTTTATACTTCCAATTTTTATTTTTTTAATATGTATGTGTGTATTACAAACACAATTATATATTTTATTTCCAAGACCACAACTAACAGAACATTACGTCTAATATAAATAAGTACAGTATGTATATTAGAAATTGTATAAATAATTATATGATCATTTTAGATAACATTGAGTCACCACCAGATATCGTATAGGAAAGTCTTGATGTCTGATGCATACAGTCTAATTTTAATCAGTTGTGCAAAGAACCACAGTTAGATCCTACGTATTATATTTACCGCTGCATATGAGATTTCATATTCTTCTACCTACATACATATGTATGTATGTATATCGAAAACAAAATCATATACTATAGAAAAATTTGGTGAAAATAGTTCAAGAATTGATATAAGCGAAAAAGGAGTAAAAACGTCACATGAGGTGAAATTTTTTTACCCATGGGACCGTAATATACCAAATAATTTATTTATTATATTCATAACTAAAATATTTATGATCCGATTTTTATTATTTGAAGTATAAAAATTCTCGCAAAAACTACCGACATTTTGTTATGAGATACATGTTCGAAGATAATCTAGAAAAGTTGGAATGTTGATTTCAACATTCAAATGAAATCATAAGAATAACAATTTATACTTTTAAACTACTGTCTTAATAAAATTTCTACTGTCTTAAATGACACTGGAAAACAGTTTGTGGCAAAGGATAATAATGACAACAATAAAAACAACAAAAAAGTCATAAATAAACAATATGAAAAAAGAAGAAGATATAAAGAACGAAAAATAAAATAAATGTAAAATCTTTGGCATCAATATACACATACTCACTTGCTTTAAAATATACAACATACATACATACATACATACATACATACATACATACATACATACATATTACATATTTATAAAACTGTAGACACACAAAAAATCAAATCAAAAAAAATTTAAAATATTGCACAAAAAGTGGTTGAAATTTCTCTTTTAGGGGAGAAAACATTTGTGTGTATGTGTGTGTGTGTTATTGTTGAGTTAACAAGGAAGAGTAAATATGTATGAAAAAGGAAAACAAGGAGACCATGCCAATATTTATTTTTTGTTATTATTTATGAGATACTTTTTCTAAAAACATGATACTGGAGTTAATGAAAATGAAAAACGACTTTTTCTTTGTTTTCAACAGCTATTGATGACAAAATCAATACACGGGTTGTCCTTTGTAGCTTATTTCTATAGTTTTATGCTAATATCTCTTAAACAAAAGCATTACCAATAACTAAATTTTGTATGAATAGTTCGGTCGATATAAACTTGGAAATCAGTAATGGGCGTAACACGTTTACTTTACCGCCCACCTTCCATATAACGTAAAATTTTATAAACTTGATATTATGTATATAGATTCGGCAGAAGGGAATATAACATTCGTGCTTATTACTCTAGAAAAGTCTGTTATAAAACCATTTTTATTGGGGACTGATAGAGAGTATGACTTTTATATTTTGTTTATTGTTGTTTCCTTATATTTTCCAATTATTTAAACTTAAATTACTATTGTCCACAAAAGATTCCAACATTTCCCCACCGGCAATTATCGACAAAAAAAAAGCCCAGCAAAAAAATAACATCCAAAGAAGTCAATAAGATCCTGAACTTGTGATCCAGAAGTAGCGCTAATGCGGATCATTTCCAATGAATTGTCACAGGAAGATGTTCTCTTTTTTGATACCTATTCAATGAATATGAAGTTATGTCCACAATGTTATGAAAAACTGATTCTTTGGATTTTTCTTTTTATCGCTGCAGGAAAATTGATGGAATTTATATATAAACTAATCAATTTTTTAATAAAATTAATTTTTCGTAACAAATATTTGAAAAAATAAAAAGATCTACTGAATACATTATTAATTACATCTTTGGATATTATTTTTATTACTTTTTAAGATCTCGAAAATATATATCTATTGATACTTTGGAAGCAGTGAAAATAAACTTCCTAAAAATGACTTTTGCTGGGACAATTCATTTCAACTGACACTTTTTGTTGGTGTTGTTAATGCCATGCGTTGTGAATTTATTTCCAAAATTTGAATATGTTAAACATTTGTTTTTTTAAAGTTTGTAGCTGGATAAATAAAATTCGGAACTAGGACAAGACACACAAATAGGTATAAAAATATATCTATGTGTATACATGTTATATGTATACTACATACATACATGCATGCATATGTACATCCAATCCATGATTGTATAAGATTATTGCCATTGATATACATTACAGTTTATATTTTGTATATGTACTATGTTGTATGTATGTAAGTATTCCATAATTTTTTTGTCAGTTTTTGTGCCATTGCTAAGCAGAGAATTTACCAGAGGAGTTCTTGATGATGACGATGCTTTAATGCACGTGTTACGCACATTGTTTATATTCGTGTTATTATTATTATTATTATTATTATTATTATTATTATTTTATAAATTTGTAGCTATTCATTATTAGGTTTCTTTGTACGCTTTTGCTGTGATTTTAATTTGTTGCGATATTTAACAGAACAAAGAACAGCCGTGGGGATTTACAGTACAATTAAAAGAGGAGAAAATTTACACCAGGGTCAAATTATGTTGATAATGGTTTTAAATTAAATTAAATGTATATACATAGAACATTGAACAAATAAAACTCTTTTGGGTTTTTAATGTTACAATTTTAGTACCCAATTGGCTTTTGTATTTTATGGAAGAAATAGTTTAAAACATTCGAACCCGAGTTGCTCACATAATCCCAAAACAAGTAAGAATGTTATATTTCACCAAACGCTATAATGTTTGGATCACGCATATTTTTGTGCAAAATTTCGGTATGGTTAATACTTATGCTTAAGAGATGTATTGTTGTTTTTGTTTTATTTCGCCGTGGTCTCTAAAATTTGTCCCACATATTTTGTGTTTATTAACCGATTTTGCCATTTCAATACCAAAACAATTCTTATATAAGATAAATGTTTGAGTAAAATTTAGTCGTCCTCCAAGCAGATCCTTCCGAGTTCTATTATGTTTTCAACGGGAATCGAACGGATATAGTTAGATCAATTGAGAAGCTTATTAAGATATGGGATCTTAAAATATTTTCCCCGGCAAGTTATGCATAGAATATATGATACTCCATTGTTTTGATAAACAGGGATGGAGGTAATAAAAATCGATTGAATCCTCTTAAATAATTTTATTTATCCTTGCTTGTCTGACAAATCTCAGAAACTTTGATAAATAAAGATTTGATTAGTGATCTCTTTGTGTTTTTTTTCATTAGAACCCCTTAATTCAACTGAAAATTTCAAGATATTTTTAACATTTTGTTGTTTAAATTATATTCAAAAGGGATAATTCAAATAAATATATACATATTATGTATTACGTATGTATGTATTATTGTTCGTGTTGAAACGAATTATTTACCCCTTGAAGTAAAAATGATGTATGCGATTTTTTTTTTTCCATTTTCAACTTTTTTCTTTAATATACTCGTATTTCTTTTATGAATCATTCTCTAAAACTTGCGGAGACTTAAATATGTGTTCCATTTAATTGTATGTTAAATTTTTGCTGAGTCATTATTATGTGGGTGATATAAATACAAACTTAGTAAATTTAGTAAATATTAGAGGGAAACTTAAATTTATTGAGAGAATGATATGTTTCTTGAAAACTTGCTACATTAAGTTATACGAAATTTATAATTGATATTTGAAATAAAATCCCAATTAACCTCTCCAATGCATTTGGGGTTAATATGATCTCAAACATTTCATATGTTTATAAAATTTGATCTAATTTTCTGGGTCAGTCTAAGAGGTCAAATGTGTTTCTTTTATTTAGTTATTAATGTCAATATGTATAATGCTCTTATGTATTTATGTGTATATTTCTTTTATTCAGTTATTAATATTAATTTGTCGTTTTCATGTACAAAAACTTTTTCTATAATGAAAATCAATTTATATGATATTTTCAAGACAACATCCTCATACATAAATGAAAATAATATGAAAAGAATTTAACAAAAATTTAATTAAAATATCTTTCCGAAATTTGTTCTTGATCATTATTTTCCATATGCAAAATTTATTGAATTTATTTTCATAAATCTGATAACTTATTTTATAATCTTGTTTCTATTGAGATTAAGGAGATATATATATGGGAACACATGAACATTTTTTTATTTATTTAATCACAATACAAAATAATTGTTGACGGATTTCTTTTGGCTTAAATACAATAATTAAATAAGTAATAACTTTCTATATTCAATTCAAAACACAATAATCGAGATTTTAATGATAAACAAATATTTTATGATTTTTAAAAAAAGGAAATCCAAAATTTTGCAATTAAAAAAAAAAAAATATAGAAATTTGAATCTTTTACACATAAATAAATGTTAAAAACAATAGGAGCAAAATAATTCTCTAACTATTATACCAAAACGTGGCTTTCGTTTTTTTTTATTTTCAAACTTGTTTGAATTTTATAACAATTTTTCAAAACATTATTTCAATCATATACAAAAGTTAAACCTTTTAAAAATGTAAACCTTTTAAAAGATTAAATAAAAATATATCAAAGAAATAGATATATCGTGTTTTAGATCTGTGATCTCTAAATTAAAAATATCCCAGTAAAAAAACGCATTGAAAAAAACTGTAAGTGTTGATTTTAACAATGTCTTGTCACTACAGTTTTTAACCTCTGATTTTTCTTTTCTTTTGCTTTTCATAAATTGATACTCACAATTAAAATCATCTCATGATTTCTATTTCTATTAGTTAGTGGTAAAGATTTTCTAAATATCTTTTATCTCACTTGTATTAAAAAAAGTTTTTCGTTTCTTTATTTTCTATTGATTTAACAAGAATTTTGTCAAAATCTAACTGAATACAATACAATACAAACAGCGGCACAAATTTAAAATCTTTTCATATAAATTGTTCTTCATTTGTTTAAATTTGTATTTTAAAGTGAAATATCTGAATAAAAGACTTAAGTGTTAGGTAGCAGCGATAAATTAAATCTAATTTCAATTATAAGATAAGAAGAGCTACAAATACTTCCTAAAATTGGAGAAAATAAAATGCATAAAAAGAAATAATAATAATCATCATCATCAGCAACAAAAACAACAATGATCACAAACAAAACAGCAGCAAAAAAAAAACAATAAACTAACCAACAACTTATGGACGCATATAATATTGCAGCCGCAATGAGGGGCCATCATTTAGTTTATTTAGAATGAACCCATAGGATCATTGAACCCATAAAAAAGAAAACACTGACTGGCTAAACTATTAAATAATACAAAAGTACAACTACGAGTAAGAGTACAAAGTGTACAATGGGATGGATTGCATTGGAAATTGAAATTGAAATGGAATTGTACTTGTACTCCACTATATTATGAAAGTGCAGTAATGATGAGCAAACTTACAACGTTTTTGGTTGCATTGTTTTTTCATACGACGAATAAGTATTTATTATTATTTTTCATTTCTTTTTTTAAGTAATGTATAATATTATTGTATTTTTTGTAAGTACTAACTATACATACATAGTAATTTTTTAGAACAACAAGGAGAAGAAGAAGAAAATATACGAGTTCAAAAATGGAAAACAATTATTCTATTTAAGAATATTCAATAAATAAGAACAAACCCAAATGCCAGCTACTTAGTTAGAGAAAAAAAGTATGTTTGTTGTTTTCCTTTCTTCGATTCTAGTGTTTTGATTGGTCTAGCCCAATAAATATTAAGCCTAACCTGAGGCTTAATATTTATTACTTTTTGAAAAATGATTTTCTTATTTGAATGTCTAAAGAAATTACTATACAATAGTAACATTTTAATAATGCTATTATTTTGTAATAAATTATTAAGCTTTTCCATGATATAAGTTTAATGTTTATTATTACATTATGACTGAAACTTAATTTGCACTCAAGGTATCATTTTATTTTCTCTATAGTTTTCCTTTAAAAAAATTTCAAGACTCCTTAGCCATAAGAGTAATTTAAAACACCTGTAAACATTTAATTAATTTTAAATGCAATTTTTAATGAATTGTATTAATAAATTATAAATTGTTTAGCTTTTGATTAAATCTTTTCATTCCCATTTGTTGAAAATGAAATTAATAGAACAGATATACAAATTAATAGAACAGATATACAAAGCATCTGTTCTATAATATAATGTAATTTAATCTACTTTAGAACAATAATAATATGACGGAATGACTGACTTGTGGTGGCTCCAAATCATGATGAACCACACATGATTGGTAACTATAACACTTATTTATAATGCCTCTTTAGTTACTGTCAGTTAAATTTAAGAGCCATTGAAATGGAAACTGTCAGTCGTTAGGGCGGCCAATAAAAAATAATTTCTCAATAGAGAGATTAACACACACAAGTGTACATAATAGTTATAGGTTAGAGAAACCGCAAATATGTATTAATAATAAATAGAAATATTATGTGGCTGATTAATTTATAACTCTATCAACGATTAGGTTTTTTTAGCATTTTCCAACGAAGGGTGAAATTACATAAATTGTTTGGGTTTTCAAGTCACAAGTTATAAGTGATTTTGTTACTTTGTGTTTAACCACAACATATTTAATAATGAATAAATAAATCTATCTATATAATTAATAGGCAAACACATTTTTCAGCCACACTAAACAACCGATTTTAATAAAAAAATAATATACTATTAGAAAGATATTTTTTCATAGATGTGCAGAATATAGATTTTATTAAAATCCTTACAGTATTTAAGGTCAACTTACATCCTAAACTTTAGTCTCTCATGTACAAATAAGAATATGAGTATTTTTTAAGTAACAAATATCAAGAAATCGAGAAGAAAAGATAATTTCTCGAATAATTTACTTTCGAAATTTTATCGAAAAAATTTTATATTGCGATATTCTTTGAATTGTAGAAATTTTCTCGTAACTTATCGAACAAGTTACAATACTACGAACAATCGCTTTTTATTTAATTTTCGATAATTTCTCGAATACAATTGTTTCGAAAATTACTCGTTTCTGCGAACATTCACTAATTTCATATATCAGGTTAAGGGGGTATTGTACAACTTTCTCATTCAAAACAATTACATTGTTGTTATTATTATTATTATTATTTTTTTACAAAATCAAACTGGACAACGTTTGGTTGATTGGTTGATTGAGAAATAAAATAAAATAAAATAAAGTTAAAAATATGTTAAATTAAGAGTTTCAAACAAATATACATACATACCTATATATGTTTGTTCTTTCAATAAGAATATATTTGAAAGTTTTTAGATTTTATTTTTACAATTATTATTATTTATTTTTATTTGCAATAAATCATTTCTTTAAAAAAAAAAAAAAAAACAAAAAAAACTTAGTTTAAAGACGATTAGTTCGCAAACCTTACATCTAAATTATTGCTATAAAAATTGAATTATCTAAAGAGCATTCGTTAAAATTTAAATTTGTGGGGAAGGAAAATTGTTTGCAATAACCCTTATTAGATAAAAGAACATTAAATTATTAGTTTAATGTTTCATTTATAAGGTAAGGTAATTTAAAAAAAAAATACATTTTACTTTTATTAATTAAAATAAGTTTTATTGTGCCACTTTAGGAAAATATTTGCCACATTAGATAACAAACTAAAATTTATTTTGCTCATTTTCAAAACTAGACCAATCTTATATAAAGTAAATATTTCAGCTAATTTTTTCTGAAGGTTGAATTAAAGAATTTGGTGTGAGATTCAATATTTGAAAATTTATTGTCAACATATTAAAGTAAAATTTATGTACAGTGGCTCACAGCTTATTTCGTGTGCTGACTTTAGTCTACCGAGTAGACTTTTTGGAAACAGTTCTCTTGATATCATACCATTGGATAATACGGAATACTATAGAAGCTCAAGGTACCATTTTCGGCAATTTGTTGTTGGGTTTTCACATATTTTTATACCCTACACCACCAAAAAAGGTGGTTGGGGTATTATGTGTTTGTGCAAATATTGTAACGCAGAGAAAAAA
>MINK01012719.1:0-12165 GCA_001735545.1 Phormia regina
TGTGTAAACGAATTTTTAGATAGTACGTGTAACCGACCAAATTCGATTGGCTAAAAATTGGGTTGCCGCAATGAAACTGTTTTCTTTGTGTATAAATTATAATCTAAGTGGATGAATACATTTTTGTATAGTGTTACCTTTTTATTTTTAATAATAACTGAACTAAGTTTTTGGTGGAAATCCTGGCGGAAATAGTGTCGTCTAAATAAATTTGTATACGTTAATTACCTTATTATGTTTTATAAAATACAGTAACTGCCCCCTATTATATTTCAAATAAATTTATTTTTATGATAAAGTTATGTTCAGATATTTGACTATAATGAAGTAACTACTATGTAAAAAATTTTCTAACCTAAACATTTTACCAAATCTCGTTTGATGCTGTTTTTCTTTACAAAACATGTGCAAGATCAGACAACTCCAAGCTTAAGCGAAAGAAAAAATTGTAATTAAATTTTTACTATAAAACTGCAAATTTTAAAAATATCTACACTTTTTATAATTTATGGCAATTTGATATTTTGGTGCATTTGATAAGTGTGCATTATCATATAGAGAACATACAATATTTTTCTAATTTTTGCAAAAAGAAACAAATTCTCAAATGATTATTAGTTGCTAACAATGTAATAAAATCAGTTTTGTTATAGGTTTGAAGTTGAAATTTTTTTATTTATAAATTATTAGCTGGGAAGCAAAAAATACACAATTTCATGTTCTTTTTCTGTTTATGAAATGAAGCCGTCGATAATTGTATATTTTTATATATTTAAGCCTTAAAGGCTAATTTTTACATATCATCATTTCGTTATATTTAGTGCATATTTTACACTTTTAAAGCATTTTGAGGATGTTTTTCAATTTGATTTGCCCATCTCATAAATTTGATTATCAGTTTGACGAAAAAAAAAAAAATATATATTTTAATAAATTCCATTTCCAACGAATTCAATTAACCGGTATGAAGCAGTGTTATAACCACTAATTACATCGTATAATACACGTATATAAGTTTACCACTTATTATCCTTTAATTCATAACCATTTAACTGCAGTCAAATTCTAATTAAAATTTCAAACATATACAACAAGTAAATCAAATAAAAAAAAAAAAACACATACACACACAGGCACTCTAACCAATATTCTCATAAATCAAAGTAAATGAGAAATATTTGTAAATTCATATTTTTTAATTAAAATTATTATTGTTGAAATAAAGGTAATCACGGTTTGATGACACCACTATTGACTGACAGTGACGTTTTCATTTTTAAATTAAAATCAAATACAATCAATAATAAACAAAACCCAGATAGACAGACAGACAACACTCACCAACGACCCTTTTAAACAACCAATAACAAATAATAAGCCATACAAAAATAAAGTACTTGAAATTGTCAACACGTACCTCCTCAACTCACAGGTTGTGAAAGCAGGAACATGATGATTGAAAAGGAGGCCTATAGAATTGATTATGATTTCATATGTCAGGAATATTGAAGTAACTTAAAACAAGATTGTTGGATTTTTTTTTTGTTCACATTAGACAATTTCTTTAGAAAAACCAACAAAGAATAATAAAAAAAATGTTTTTAGATGATCTAATCAACACTTAAGGAGCATGAAACGTACAAGAGAAAAAAAGCTTTTGAACAAAAGTTTCCACTTGTGTGTCCCTTACAGAGGCAGCACATACACACAGGCTGAAATTCAATAACCCACGTAGACAATTGTCACACCTTTAACAAAATACTTTTATGCGAAAACGTTTAAAATGAAATCCAAAAGAGAAAAAAATAGAAAAAAGTTAAAGAGGGATATAAAGCAAAGTACACCAATAAATTGATAAAGATAAAGACAACTGAGTGAACAAATCATTTACGTTGGAAACAAAAGAATTTGTTAGCTCTATAATAAGTGTTAGAAAGAATTCCTTTATTTTTTATTGAATGACGCCGAAAACAATTGACTAACTCTAGAGAATGAATCATTGAATAGTAGAGAGGAATGCATGTCACATGTAAAAGATTTTTTTGGGTATTTCCCAATGAAATCATGTTTTTAAGTCTCTACCTGTTTGTTTCTTTTTCTTTATTTTTGGAAAAGGGATATTTATGCCAATTAAGTATAATTTTAAGATTTTTTTAAATAATTTTTTATAACTTGTTATTATTATTTATTAATCTTATTAGTTTTGTTTAGGAATCTTTTTTAAAATCTTTATTATGAATATTACTGGGAGATATTTAATTATGAAGTGATCCTTTCATAATATTATTTGCTTGTGTTTGTTTGATTACTAATTAAATTATCTGATTTGTTTAAACAATTGTAAATAGAATATGATTTCCTAAACTAGTCGATACGAATTTGTGACGAGAGAGTTGTTGTGGAGAATTAAATCTTTTGGAAAAATAATTTTGTAGTCACTATGTGATAATAAGCCATAAGCTACTGCATGTGAAAGTTTACTACCTCGATTATGTAAATGTGACTTCTACAAATAAAGGTCGATTTCAAAGATTTTGATATTTCTAGATAAAAAATATGCGAACACTTTCAAAATATCTCTTACAGTTAGAAATATATTTAGCTTGAATTTTAATTTTTTTTGGCTCGACTTTGCTTTGTTTTTTTTTAATTTAATAAAAAATATCCTGTAATTCTGTGCATTGTACTTCATTTGTATTGGTGCATGATTTTACCAATTATAAACCCTTTCTTTCCAAAAGTTGTTGTAGATAACTAACATTAACTTAATCTCGGAATTTATTTAAAATTAAACATCAAAAATTAAATAATTGCAAAAGTCTTAGATATTAATTTAATATATCAAAATGTTAATGCAACGCGTTACAAAATAATTATGTTGTAAATACTGCAAAGTTGTTTAAATAGTAATAATTTCAATATTAAAATGGAAATAGTTGGAAACTTATAACAAAAAAGATCTTCTTTATTAATTAGTACCTATATATTTAACATGTTGCATGAACATGATAATAATTAAAAAAATTCTAATTTAAATTTAAAAATGTTTTTCAAATTTAGAAAAATGTAATATACAGCAGTTTTCCTCTTCTCATATTAAACTTTTATATGTTGGATCACGATTTTTCAGAGTATTAATACATAAAATGTTCCTGACACATGTTGCTGAAACATTGCAAAATTTTCTAATATCTTTTAAATGTTTAAAAATAATAATCAAGTTTCTTTTTTCCTTTTGTTTTTTTTAGGAATATATTCATCTCACGAATATACATAAACATTAAAACAAAATGGCTGCTACAAGTGCTGGTCATTTACAGCCACAACAGCAGCATCAGCCAACTCAACAGCAACAACAAAAAATGAATACAACTGCTACAATGAATAGTAATATGACTAGAAGTTCGCCACTACATCAGCAACAACAACAGCAGCCACAGATACATAACCTGCAACAGCAGCAACATTTAATGCAACAATATGCATTAAAACAGCAACAACAGCATAATTATAATATGCAACAGAATATGCATCAACAGCAGCAGCAACAAATGATGCAACAACAACAGCTACAACAAATGCATCATCAACAACAAATGCAACATCAACAAATGCATTTAAAAATGCAACAGCAGCAACAACAACAACAACAAATATTTCAAAATCAATCAAATCAAGATTCTGCTACACATATGATGCCCTGTCAAAACTATATGACACCTATGCCACAAACACAAAATAAATTTGCTACAAATTCATACAATAATACAGCGTCATCAGTGCAACATTATCAAAATCAATTTTCTAATCAAATTAATCAAAGATCAATACAACAAACTGGAAATTTACCAGCTGGTTTGGTAAATGGTAATAATACTATTAATAGTAATAGCAACAACAGTAATAATAACAATAATCGTTCTACATGTATACCACCAAATGTGGTAGCTCCCTCAGCAAATCAAAATATTTATCCACATCAAAATAATAATCATGCTAATATGATGCAGCAACATAATCATAATACCAACAGTATGATGACTACACAACCCACTCACTATAGTCATCAGCAACAGCAGCAGCAGCAGCAACAACAACAACAAATGCAAAACCAAAAATTGCAACAAACTCATGCATCTACAGATATTAAAAATGTCAGTCATAATAATTCCCGACATCAATTACAACAAACAAATAATAAACATCAACATGTTGCTAATAATGATAATAACAATTGTAATACTAATTGCAATACAACAAATGTATCTAATAATCATTTCAATACTAATGGATTAAATTCTAACAGCAGCAGCAGCAACACCAACGCCAACAACAATAACAATCATTTAATGTTATCGGGAGTTAAAGCAAATATACCACCTGGTTGGCGTCGTCTTACCAATAATAACAATGAAATAGTTTACATAAGGTAAGTAATTTTTTTTTTATTTTGTTTGTACTTTTTATATAATTTCTTTTTTTTTTATTTTGTATTAAAAAAACAACCCAAGAAATTATAAACATTTACTTATTTATTTATGTTGTTGTTTTTTACACATTAATGCTTAGTTACCTTAGGATTTAAGCTCTCAAATCTACTTAGGTATTTTTTTATTTATTTTATAACAATTCAAAGATATAATAGGATTTGATTGTTTGTCTAAATAGAATTTGGTTAAGGAAAGGCAAGTGAAAGGTGGATAAATGAAAAGAAAAACTTACGTATTAACCTCACTAAGTAGGTTGTAAGTAGATAAAGTGATCAGTCATTCGAATGACATTTTATATGGGAAAACAAATTTAATTATTTAGTTAATCCCGGTATTAGGACTGTATTAAAATGTCTATGATTAAAGGTTAAATGAATATAAGAGGAGTTTTTTTATAAATAATATTAATTTGCAAAGAAATAAAAAAAAAATGGTTTTAAAGTGAAAAGAGAATATCTGATATTTGAACTTTGTTCTTCCAATAATTGATACGAAATATCAAAATCGTTAAATGTTGATAGCAACATAAAAGTAGTTGCTAAACAAAAAGAAATTAAAGGGATTTTACGATCCTTTATGATAATAATTTAATTTATGTTTAACACTAAAAAAAAGTTTTGTATATATTTTTTCTGAGGAAATGGTCTTGATATTGTATTAAAAGAACGAATTAAAGACAATTTTATTTAAAATTTTTTGATATATATTTTTTTTAACAAAATCGGCAAAGTCGTTTTCGAGATATGCTTTATCGAAAGCATATTGAAATTGATTATGATCGGTCTATTATTTCTCCTACTCCCGATACAAAAATGTGCTCCCGGAATACAGGTTTAACGATGATAAATGACCTTAAATATAGCAATATTTCAATGAAATTCGGTGCAAAGAAGATTTGTGTAAGTGTCCATCATAGTGCTTTTATAGTGTTTGGTCCATTATTTATAATAGCCTCCATATAAATTCACTTTCGGTAATCACCCTAGAGCAGATAAATTCATGTAAATGTTGGTATTAACGTAACATGATGGTATAGGGGGTTGATCGACTATATCTCGTTTTAATATTCATTACAAGCAACTTCCTGCACAGATTTTAAAATATTCCGTGGAAATAGTAAATTTTTTAAATTAAAAATTTGTGTTGAACTTAATTTCAACATGTTGCTTGCAACACAAACACATTTTTTCTTTATTTTAGGATTATTTATGACAATTACATTTTATAACAATTAGGTATTGGAACATTTAATGTTCTGTATTTAAAATATAAAAGTAATGAATTGTAATATTTAGAAGTTATTCATTAACTTTTCAATTAATCCACTTAACTAAACTCAAATTATTTGTGTATTAAACCTTGGCAACAATAGTAATATATTTTCCAATAATAATAAAATACAATAATTCCTTTGAATTCTTATTAACTAGAAAAAAAGAAAAGAAAAAGAATGGAACAACATTCTTATTATGATTAACAAAATCAAACAAATAGAAAAAGGTAGGAGAACAAAATCAACTTATTTTGGTTTTCATTTCCGTTTAAAACCAACAATATCACAAAAAAGTTTCCGGGTATAGAAGGTATTTAAAATTTTATAACATTGTCATATATAGACTAAATTGCCCACACGCACACACACACAAATATTTTCTGTCTCAAAAAAAGGATAATATTTGATGAAACCATAAAAATTTGTATAACTATGCGTATACTGGTTTAACATAATTTTTTATATTTCTTTATCCTTGAAAGGATATTATTACTGTGTGTGTTATGTTTTATTATTTTTTTTTAAATTTGGGGTTGTTATTTTACATGTCGGTTTTCTTTGGGGTTAATGTTTTTTTTAAGTTTTATATAGCATTTTTGGTTTATTATTTAAAATTCAAATACTTTTTCCTTGGCCTGAAGTGTTGTTTTTGAGAGTCTTCTTTTTATTCATTTCTTTATTTGTTAATAAGCTTTAAGTTTATTTGCAAAAATTCCTTTTATTGTTTTTTTTTCTTTTTCCTTAGCAAATTATTTTTGCATATTTTTTCTTTTATATATTTTTTTTTTGATTTTATTCGTATAAATAAATAAAATTAGGTTAATTTTCATGGTTAATATAATACCACTTTAAATGTCAATAGCAATTTTATTTACATAATTTTTAAGAGAGTTTTCTAACAATTTTCTTAAGAGAATATTTGGGTTGTTGTTGATTTATTAGCATAATTTTTGAAATGATTACTTTCTTATCTTGGGAGCTTATTAATATTTAATGTAAATCTTATAATAAGAATTATACTTTTTGCTACCATCCTCTGTACATAAGAATTTTATATGAAATTAAAAGAGAAAAATAAAGATGTCATCGTAAGTTTTGTTATGTGTAATTTTGATTAAAAAAGTTTCATTGATAAAAGAATAAAAATAAATAATTTATGGAATTTCTAATAAGAGACATATTGTGTGATTAAATTAAGTATGATATTAAATAAATGATTGGAATTAGATTAATTAGATTAATAATACATATTAATATCTTATTGCATGGACTTATGGTGTTTAGTATAATATATGCCAAATTATGCTCTTAAGCATAAAATATGCAAAGATATACCATTTAAATCGATAAAATATACTCTAAAGTCAGGATGTTCTATGCAAATCGTGTTGCACGTGATTCCAAAAAGTTTTTTTTTTGGAAATAATATGTGTTAAAGATATCTCAGTTAAATTTCACATGGTCAGAGTTTAAGAGATATTTAGGTTGAAATAAATTGTTCGCTGATTTTATATTTTTTATTTAACTTAGAAGGGTTGATATTAGCCCTAATTTTTTTAAATATCCACCAGATTCCTTGCAAAAATGAAATAAATATATTAATCCTATAAAAAGTTTTATTAATCAGAAGTTGGAAGTTTAAAAAATGTTAATAGATGACAATATCTATTATACTTAAAAAATATGTTGTTTTATCCTGGGATAAATCATTTTTTTCTTTGGAGGAGCATGAGCTAAAGATATTCCCACAAGACCTTTCCAATTATTTTTTAAAAATTTCTAAATTTTGGTACAAATTTATTCATAATAGCTCTTAATTTGTTTTTAATTATTGCTTAAAAATATACACAACTTTCTACTCGATTATATACCCTCTTGTTCTCTTTCTCATAGATTTAGAATTAGGAAGTTCTGTATTTAACGAATACCGAACTTCCTAATTCTGATTAGTATAGTATTTTTCAAATATTTTCTAATGGTCAACCATTTTCAAAGTGGAAAATTATAGATTATTTCCGGTCGCAAATTTTGTTCGGTTTCCAAATAAAGTGCAGTAAATTCGACGTTTGTATCGATTTCAATAATTAGTCGAAATTCTGTTTAAAATAATGGTTCCGTTTTTTATTTCGTTTTATGGCGTTAAAGCTGAATTTCAGATATGCAAAATTCTTCTCGCAGTAGGGTCAAACATAAATTTGTTGGTAATGAATTTCAATCTCATCAACTACTGATCGGATAAAATTGAAATGTATGGAAGAGTTGAAGACGAGTACCTATGCTTTCAGAAAAATAATATCGTAACCTACAGGATGTCAAAGTCGAGTATATAAAAGTTATAAAAATAGTACCGTCTACAAATGAAGTCTGATTAAATAAGAAAAAATATAAGCTTCCTCACCTTAGTTATATCTAATAGTTAAAATNNATTAAATCTTTTTAAACATATTTCAAAATAATATACTGAAATAATTTTTTAATTTTCTCAATTCGTCTAGATGTGAAAAAATATTCAAAATCTGCACTTTGAAATTAGTATGAAAAATTGCTATTTTTTACGAAAACATTCTTTAAATTTTTTTTCAAAATTCCGTTAATAAAATTGTTTTTCTTTATATATTTCAAAAGATAAGATACAATTGTGTGTTATGTGTATGCACATATGGAAATATTGTAAAACAATGACGTTGATGAGAATTGATCTGATATAATGAGATTTGAGACCATGATATAATGCTTTTAAAACGATCTATATATTATAAATCAATGAATTGGTAATTAAGTCTTCTTATATATTCTTGCAATATTTTATAAGTCGGAGGAGTTTTGCTTTACAAAATATTATTTGCTTGGTTTTTATATCTTTATCATATTTTTTAATTTTGAAAAATTACCAAAAATTTATTTGTAAAGCTTTTTAAATGATTTTTGCAGAAATGAAAAACTAATATACATTTTACACATTCCATAAGAAATAATATTCAAAATATTATAGTTATATGCTTTATTGCGCAATTAAATTTTTTTTTTTAAAATCAGACTTCATTTGTAGAAGTTAAGATTTTTCTTCTTTTACATTCTCGAGGTAGTCAACTTTGACACTCTTATTTTCTGTATTCACCTGCTTGACAACATTATGTATAGTAAAGTTAATAATTTCTCATATATATAACTTATATGGGCAATTATCAAAAATTTTTGAATTTAGCCCATCAAAAAATTTAAAATTTTTTTTAATGGCGCGTTAATCATTTCAAGTGAGGGACGCGAAAGTTATGGCAGTTTAAAGTTGCACATAAAAATTTTTTTACAAACTAGAAGTTTATTTCAAATAAAATTTATGATATTTTCAGTATTTGTAGCATATTTAAGGGTAGATTTTACTTAAATAGATTTAATGAGCTGAAAATTGTTGAAAATCGACTTAAATTTATTTTATTTCTATATTTTTATAGACAGATTTTTAATTTTTCTTTATATTTTTTAAGAGCTGTAATTTTATTAAAAAAATTGTTTAAACCAATTATAAAGTTAATTTTATTAATAAATAATATAATTAAATCCCAATACAAAGTTAATGAATAATTTTATTAAAAAATAATTTGAAATATTTTTTCTGTGTATAAGTTTTTAATTATCACCTCTTAACTCTTTGCTGTACAGTATTTCTATTTCTCTAAAACCCATCTATTGCCAAGATAAGAACACTTGAAAAGACAATGTATGACATACAGCACAATCAACCAATAAATACAACAACATTCAGACTTCAATCAATTTGCGGTGACAACATAATAATCAAACAATTTTAACATTTGATCGCACGCACTTACCCAACCCCCCTTTAACCAAAGTTAAATATACAAACAAATTCATATCTCTTTTATTCTCTGTATGAGTACGAGTATGACCTAATTTGAAATTAATTGTATAATTAAATGCCAACATTAACTAAGTAAATTTAGACACAAGTACAAACATTAAATCATAAATTATTTTTATATTTTTTTTATGAGCTCTTAACAACAAAACGGACGCATTAAAATAAACTTAAACCGTTTAAGAAGGAAAACAAAATATTATTTGCCAGCATAATAATAATTTAATGTTTTAAAACAAATAAACAGAAATACAAAGAGATTAAAAATACATAAAAAAAAACCTTAAGCATAATAAATATAAGAAATAAACTTGTATAACATGACTTTGCGCTTGCGCATTATTTGAACAACGGCAGCTAACGAAAGAGAAAAAAATAATTATTTATACTTAGAATTTATAGTGTGACGGATAGACGGACATACAATAAAGCTGTGGCAACAAGTAAATAATATAAAACCAACTGTTTATAAATATTATTGTCATCTATTTACAAATAAACGAGGGTGAACTGCAAAGTTTTGGCAAAATGAAACTTCTGTGAAGTTAAATTTGCATGTAAGATCTTTGTAATAAATGTTTATATCTACCATTAAAGAGATGATGAGTTGGGGGGTTGGAAGGTGGGATTTGTAATTCTGTGTGTTATCTGTCCAAAGAATCATTTAAGACTCCATATGGTATATAAATTCTAGGCCCAAGTAAGAATCTGAATCGATATAGAAAACAGGATAGGGATCAGTGGAGACCACATAAGGGTACGAAATTTGGTTATATCGGTTAATACACAAAAAGTTTTGTGCCAAATGCTACAAACAGGGGTTCTCATTTTAGCTTCAGTTTATAATTCGAGGATTGATATAAAATGGATGAAATCGGACTATTTTATCCCCAGCCACTTATATTAGTAGATCGAATATATATATTCAATTATATTTAAAAAAAAAAACTTTTCAGTTTTTCCTCGTAACAATTATTAAGTCTATTTTTTTACAATTTTTATTATTTAGTCAACATTAAGCAGATGTTTAGCAACAAACAGTAGTTTCATTAGTAAATTTAAAATACATATAATACTCTTGTTGTCTGTTAAATACACCAACAATAACAACAACAACAACAACAATGAATGATTTAAAACCAAACAAATAAATAAATAAACAGAGCATTTAATATAAAATTTATTCATTTATATTTATTTAGTTAAACAAGAAAAAAAAACGACACAATTATTTAGAATAACTTCCATTATGTTGTTTGAAGTATTACGAAATTTATGCAACAATAACTGTTTATACAACATCAAAGTGTTGCAAAGAGGAATTGTGTGTTGTTTATGAAATTAGCCTCAAGTTAAAGCGGCTTGTGTCTATTACAGTCCGTCTGTCTGTCTGTCTGTGCCTTTTGTGTCTTAGTATTTTTATAAAACTCTTTGTAGATTTATAGCTTTTCAACGGAAACAGTTTGTAATTACAGTCAATATTAGAGAAATATCAAATGTCTAATAAAAAAACACTTAAATAAATATCTGTACTATTAAGTATATAAAAACATTTTTATAGAATAAATGCTGGAAATATTTATGAAGAGACTTGATTAGAAATAAGGTACTGAGAAGAAATGTTTAAAGTAATCCTTAAAAAAATGTATGTAATTTGTAAAGTTTGACTTAAGACATTTCAGCACTTTGTCAGCAGGATCTTATTGTAATCTTATTAGAAAAATGTTTAACCTGATAATAATTTGACTTTTCTCACCGAATACAGTTCGAAAGTATTTCATCATTATTATCTTATAAAATTTCCAACTGACATCTTTTTTACTAAATACAATATGTATTTATAATATTAAATGTTTATTTATTTATTTATCTTTGTTCTAATAAGGTTTTGTATACATTTTGTATTTAACATAAATATTCTAACATGCTAAATATATTTTTCAATTAACATCTTTTTGAGGGGTTGATAAAAATCAAACGTATTTATTATCTTAAGGCAATTTAAATTTATTTAAATCTTTTAGTTAAATAACAATTTACAAAGTCAATATATTTGTATATTAATTTTGTGGTTACTTTGAAATATTAAAGTTTTTTTTTGTTTATTTTATTTTTATTTTAAATAACATAAATAGCAGTTGTTTAAATTAAAATTATTTCCAGGAATAAATATTGATTTTAAAGTTATTTATTAAGATAGGAATATTTCTTTAGAATTATAATTTGATTGAATTATTATAAAATGCATTAACAAATGTTCATAATATTTTAATATCGAAGATATTTCTATTAGAATTTTGATAACAACGATTTAACAAAAATTCCTAATAAATGTTGGTAAACAAATGCATAAGTTAGAAAAGAAATATCTCAATCGTAAGCAACATGTTGATGATAGTAAAAATTAATAAAAAAAAATTATTAATGTTGCTAAACATGTTTAAAAATAAAAACAAATAAAAAAATCTTTTAAAATTGTTGAAAAGTAAAACAAAATATTAAAAGTTATTAACAAAACTTGCTAA
>MINK01012733.1:0-19434 GCA_001735545.1 Phormia regina
GTGAATGAGATAGAAAGCAGGTGGTCCTCAATCACCACTTGTAAACTATCAAGAACTCTTTGGCCACTCCGGTCTCGGACTAGAACTAGAGCATTTCTTTCTCTTGATAAATCATTGATAAGGCTTGTAGTAGGCACAATCACAGGGCATGTCGGAACATATGGGTGTAGACTGAGACACCACAGTGGGCAACTCTTTTATGCCACTTTCAAACCTGATTGGATTTGTTAGAAGTACGGGTTGGTTTCTGGATAGACCAACGGAAAGTTAGTTTTTTGTTTATGGAAAGGAAGAGGAGTTTTCTTCTCAAATAGCGCATCACAATGGGCCTAATGACCTCCGAGTGCACTCGCTATGGCAGGCAACCGTTATAACCTAACCTAGCCATAGTAAATATGTGCTGCAGCATTTCATAAACAAAAGTGGACATCAGTTTCAACGTGTTTTTCTAAATAATTCAGTTTAACTTTTTAACGGATAAATAAATTTCAATGAAATTTCTTACTGTTATTACTAAGGTATTTTCAAACTCTTTTGGAGGAGGACAAGTTTTTAGCTGCTCTGTGAGCAGGAGGAAGGTCCTTCGAACTGGATATATAATATAATAAATAATTAAAGAAGTAGACCAATTTCGAAGGTTCTACTTTCGTCCACAAACCAGCCAGATACTTGTGCTCCTACACAATAATTGAAAAACACCTCAGAAATAATTGTGTGAAATTTCATTGAAATATATTTAACGGTTCAAAAGTTGTACAAAATTATTAAAAAAAACACGTTTAAACAACTGTGCTCGTACGTATGCACATTTTTTGAACCACAAAATATATTTATCAAAATATCTCTAACGGTCCCTTAGATACTGAATTATTTCCAAAAAAAAAAAAAGCGTTTTGGAACTACTGTGCTATGAATTATACTTTTTTTAATATAAAATATAATTTTTAATTCTCTTAAACTTGTACCTGCCAATATTGTCAATAACTTCAATAAACAACTATTTTACTAACAATCTTATATAAAATTATATATTTAAATATTTTTTTTTAATTAAAATAAATTATCATACATATTGAATAAACACGATATTTAATCTAATACATTTGTAATAAACACATACTTACTTTAAACTAAGTTTTATTACAAATTACTACAATTAAACTAGTTAATAAGCGGAAGATCTTAACAAGAAAAATGCCATAAATCGATTTTATTTAATTATGGTATTAAAATTGTCTATTGAACAAATACTTGTATTAAAGCTGCTATTATCGCGTTAAAGGTTTCATTATTGAATGTGTTATACTATTAATTTTTATAATCGTTATAACAACTTTATTATGACAGAATATCTAAACAATGTTATTAATAACAGGTAACAAAGAAAATTTAATTAATTCATGTATAAAATACTTAAATGATGATTTAAGATTATGTTATTTTGTTGCAAAAATATTAAAACAAAAAACATGAATAACAGTTTTTAATCTTAATTGATCAGTTGTTTACATAGAAATAATATGTAGGTTAACTGTTTGTCTAACTAATTTGGACTTGGCGATCTTTTCGAATTCTCAGGAAATGGAAATTAAAAGTTGTATATTTTTAATAAATTAGGTTAAGTTATGACAAAGTTTAAAAGACGACTTGTATTCTCTATGTAATAATTTATTTGCATTAATATTTGTTTACAGAGTTACCTGATCATAAAGATAATTAAATCTCAATTTAAAATTGAGAACAGACCGATCATGTGCATTGAGAAACAAATTCAATTCAAATTCCATTACGATTGTGTTTATATTGTTAATTTATTTTTATGAGTTTCTGATACAACAAATTTAATTCCCATAGAAAAAGAGTTCCAATAAAGAATATTTTTACCAAGTCAGAATTGGAACAAAGATAATATTTTAAACTTTTTGTAAGGTCTTGATAATTACACCAAATAAATAAATATATGAATAAATAAATAAATGAATTTTTATCGGGACAAATGCGTAATTTTTCAGAAAATTAAAAAGTTTCAAACACGGTTTTCAGAGAAGTACTTCAAAAGTAATGAACAAGTATTATAAAAGAAGAATATCCCACCAATGACAACTTCGGGATACAAAAGAATTTCTGCAGCTCTTTTTCATCACTAAGTACTTTTTCATAGTGACAACATAATTTTACAAATTCATAAATTCAACATAATATGGTTAAATCTTAATAAAAATATTATTGGATTGTAAGCAAAAAAAATTTATATGTACTTGATTCATTTATACAGCGATAACATGGTTAAATTACAATAAAAAATTATTGATCTGCAAACATATTTTTGTTGGATATGTTCTTGATTCATGAAATGGTTAAACTGCAGTAAAAATATTGTTGATCTACAAAACTATTCTTATTTTTATATGTATGCTAGATTCAGAAATGTGTATAGCAATAATATGTTTGAATCGAATATTGTTGAACTCCAACCATATTTTGTTCTATGTATACTTGATTCATATAAAAAGCAATAATATGGTTGAAAGCACAATAAATTGGAATAAAAATCAGCAAGTATACTTAATTTCAATTGCTAACAATATATATTATTGTCAATATAAAATAAACATTTTGTTATCAGTTCAAATTACAAACAAATATTATATTCAGGTATTGAAAATAGTTTTTTTTTTGCTTAGAATTTTGACAACAATAATTTAATCTAAACATATTGCTTAACATGTTGTGCCAACAATATAGTTGAGAATTGGTTGAATCAAATAAAAATATTGTGGAACTCCAACCACATTTTTGTTCTATGTATACTTGATTCATATAAAAAGAAATAATATGGTTGAAAGCACACTAAAATTGAATAAAAATCACAAACAAATAATATATTAAGAAGTTGAAAATAATTTTTTTGCACATAGAATTTTAAAAACAATAATATGATTCTAGTTTAAACATACTGCTTAACATGTTATGCCAACAATATAGTTGTGAATTGATAATTTGAAGCTCTAGCCTTTGTATTTTGGAGCCAGGATAGTTTGGAATCCAGCATAATCCCTAAATTATCCGACACCTTCAACTCAACATCATTTAGGCGTGGTAATGAGAAAGGTGGAATCTTGTATCTTCTACTGAAGAGAACGAGTTCCATTTTTCCTGGATTTACACTGAGGCTACTGGTTGTGCTCCATACACTAAGTAGGTCCAGAGCAGTTTTCAAGCGTTGTGACATAGTATCTAGATATTTCACAGATACGGCCACCGCAACATCATCCGCATAAGCGACAGTCCTAAACTTCAGAGAATCTAGTTCCCTGAGTAATGGGTTTACGGCGATATATTTCAAAGAAGAGGAGATAAGACTCCTCCTTGCGGAGTACCCCTATTTGCTACCCTGCATACGGTAGATGCTCCCATATTGGATATAAGGCTGATTGATATACAGTCTTTCGAGAGACAATTTTATAGCCTCCGGAGTTACATTATGAAAAGCTCCCTCTATGTCCAGGAAGGCAACTAATGCAAACTCCTTATGCTCAAGTGCATTTTCTATATGCCCTACAAGCGAATCTAATGCAGTTTTAACAGATCTGCTTTCAATATAGGCATGTTGAGATGCTGATAATAGGTTAGGGTCGATTGCAAAACAGAGATGAAAATCAGTCAACATTTCCAGTGTTTTCATGAGGAAGGACGACAGACTGAAATATTTCGGTCTCCTTTGAGAGGTCCTCCCCTCTTTTGGGATGAAGACCACTGTGCATCTAGTCCACGACTCAGGCTTGTACGAACATGACAGGCATGCTGAGTATATCCGAATTAGCCAGGAGACTATTATATCTGCATTATATTGCAAATCAACAGGTATAATGCCATCTGGACCCGGGGGTTTAAATGGGACAAAGCTTTTCAGAGCCCATCTTAATTCACTGTCCTTTATGCGAAAGGGAACGTCATGTGGGGCTGCCGTAGTTATCGCAGAATACTCCGTTAAGGAGAGACTGCCGGGGAAGTGCGCATCCATTAAGATATCGAAGGTCTCTTCACCGCTTGTTGTCCAACTGCCACAAGGTTTCTAAATGAAACTTGGGACATCAGGTGATGATGCCAGAATTTTACGAAGACGACTAGTCTCGGAGTGACCTTCTACGCCGCTACAGAAAGCTCTCCAGGATTTGCGTTTCGCGTTTCTTATCTGGGTTTTTAAAGTTATTCACCCATATTAAGTGTAAAATAAAATAAAACGAGAGAAGAAGGTATAGTCGGTCAAGACCGACCATATGATATCCTACACCATTGTCTATGTGTACCAAAATTCGGGAAGGAGCCAATTATGGACCTATACTTGTAATAAGTGGAAAATAAAACATATTATTGCAGAATATCACGTCGATACTAAGATCACATGTCTTTATGAACTTTTTGGTGTTTCCCCAAATTGGGTCTTATATGGGAACTATGGTCAATTTCGGACTGATCTTCATGAAATTTTGCAGGGTCTCTTATACTTATATAAATGTTATATGTGTCGAATATTAAATTAATATTTAGATATTTGTGAGATTTATGCACGTTAAAGTGATTTTCGAAAGAGTGGTTCATATGGGAGCTATGGTAAATTATGGACCGATCTTGATAAAATTAGGCACATAGATTTATGCTTACATAAAACTGTAAATTTGTGTTAAATTTCATTAAAATTTCAATTTTTAAGGTATTTTTGAGTGTTAAAACTCAATTCCGGGAGAAGATTTGTATGGGGGCTAGGTAAAATAATGGGCCGATCATGGAAATATATATAATTTGTTTATTTTCCCATCTTTCAGCGCTTATTTATAACCGATAATATAATTAGTTACTATTCACTTGAATAATAATGACTTCTTCATTTCTTTGAAATTAATAAGTTAATGAATAGCATCAAAGTAATTAGTTCTTATAAAGACATCTAAGTAATGACTTTCTAAAATGCCTACCAATAATAATATATTGTAAGTAGTTGCCTCTAATGACATCGCCATCTTAAAATAATGAGTTATTCATCTAATGTGCATGTAGTGAGGAGCCATTATATTAGCTTCTTAACACATTACACGGTAAGCAAAGTTTTTGCTGGGATATCTAACAGAAATAATTTTCAATTATAAAAATTTTCCTTATGGAGTAAAAATGTTGGAATTATTAGTAATTGATCACAAAATGACAAATTTGAGTGGCACCGATTAGACAATATATCACAAAAGTAGTGATATATTTATTTGTATTAAAACGCAATTACTGTTAACAAGAAATTTATCAATAGTATAAATACTATTGACAATAATAGTATAAATACTATTGAATATCAATAGTATAAATACATTGAACAATAATAACAACAATAAATCATTATTAAAATTAAACGATTTTAAATAAAGGAAATCATAGATTTAAAAGCTCCCCGTTTTTTTTTTAATATTTGAAACAAAGTATATTTCTACTATTTAAAACAAATACAAATCGAACCCATTGTTAGATACGACAAAGTAAATATAAATTTCAAATACTAGCCAACCACTTCTAACGCTCCTCTCCAATCATTATCTTAAAATATTCACTAAGTTTGATTAACAAGAGAACAAGGTGTGTTTTTCAAATCATTTATAAAAAAAAATAATAAAAAAAAGTAGCAGTAGAAGTTGTTGTTTTTTTATAACTTATTTTCTATTGTGTTGATTGTAGAATGAAATTAATTTTGTCGCATGTTTTACTTCATTACAAATCGAACTTAAATGTCTGTTTAACAATTAGTTACATTTTTTCTTCAGATAAAAAACAAATGTTTACTTTGACAAGGTGTAGGTGGCATTTTTTGTTCTTGTTGTTTTTTTTTACAAAAGAAAAGAAAATAAACTTTAACGGCAGCAACTTGGTAAGAGGAAGCCGTTATTTAGTTAGTTGACTATTTTATTTGATTTGAACAAATAGAAAATTCATTCTAACAAGAAAGTAGGTGGAGTATTGGAGAAATGTTAACAATTATAACTAATAGAATACAAAAAGCTACATTTCGAAAATGACATTAACTAGTATACAGGGATTGGCCAAATGAAGGTGAATAGAATTAATTATAAGATGTTATAATGATGAGGAAAAAAATATTTTTGGTATAAATTTTGGGATAAATAGGGTCAAAAATTTCTCTTAATCCAGAAAAAGATGTTTTTACGTTTATTATTTCATTGAATCTGCCTTTTAGGCCTTAAAATAAGTATATAAATCTTAAATCTAAAGCTAAATATAATTACTCTGTAACGAGAGCGAAGATGACATAAATCGACCCTCCTATTAGCGGGGTGGTAAATAATTTCTCCAAAGCCTTGAATATATTCGGGCTTCTACTAGTTGTCTTGCAAGTGACTATGCAATTTTGCTATATATTTTGCTTTAAATTTGTTGAACTCGTCCCTGATAAGGGGTACATCTAGATCCTTATAGATGATCTCCAAATGAATGCAAGGTATGTGTCATAATCGCACTGGGGAATGACAATATTATTGAGTTTAACTGGTGGGCAGTTTTCTCGTTAACTCGTTCACTAGCTTATTAGAAGCTGAATGTGGAATTTCATGTGAACTCAATATTGATGTGTCATCAGTAAACGTAGACATTTTCAGTTCATCGCCAGTCAGATGTATAGATTAAATACATAATAGGTCCTAGAACACTAACCTGTGGGACACCTGCGTTTATTTCAAATTTCCCTGTCACAAAGTTATAATTCTTCACTATAAATGATCGATCATATAGATATGACAAGGAAAGCAAATTCGTTAGTAGTTAAACTCTGGCTTTATCATTTGTATCTTATTTTAAGTTCTATAGCTATTAAAGAAAGTACGATCCTCCTTGTAAACTTTAAATGTTATGTTTTAGAACTACTGAACTTGTAATGGTGGTAGTGTTTGCAATGTAAGTAAATATTTATAATATTATAAAAATCTAAATTACAATATCTTTCCAGTTGAAAATTTCTTTAAGACGTCTTATAAGACAATTTCATGACACGTCAATATCACTGCTGACTTTGTCATTTGTATAAATACAAAATACATAATGACAACTACTGACATATTCATATATTTTCTAAAACTTCTTCAATCAGCATGTCGTCAATAGTGCTGACAAATTTCTGACTTATCATAGTTATGTCTTCATGATTATTGCATTTAAAAATTCAATGTATTGCCAGTGAAACTTTTTCCTTTTTTGGTCACTACTGCTGACAAGTCTATAAGATGTCTTGAAGAATAGAACTAAAAATATCAGCGTTTAGTCATATTTAATATGATGCTTTCATAAAAGAAGTAAAATTTTTGGAAATAATAGAAATAAATTTATTAAAAATACGTATTCTAATATAAGTTCAAAATTTAACAAAAATAACAGAAAGATAATCGGATTATTCTTTAAAATAAGATTGAACACTGTAAGGCCTGTTGGTATAACTTTTAATAACTGATTTTACTTTTATAATAAAAGTTAAGCTAAAATTGACAAAAAAACTAAATCTTGACATTAAAAAGAAAACTAAATCTATACAGAGAATATGGTTTCGTTATGACAACCGAATTTTTCGCAATCGAATTTGGATGATTGAACCAACTATTACAAAAGTCAATTGCACGCTTCTGGAAACAATGTAATTCTTCCTCTTCAACAGAGATTATTGAAAAACCTATATAAAAAAAGGTTGCTTTTAAGTCACGTTACTTACTATTTATTTTCTTTTAACGAATTACTTTTCTATCGGTGGGCTTCCAAAAGATACATTTTTGGTTTATTTAATTTTTTAAGCAATTTTTATTTTTATAATATTTTTAGAAATGTCAATACTAATTTTACCATGTTTTCTTTTATAACAACCGAATAAGATTCCAAAATAAATATTTGTAATGAAGTATTAATTGTTGTAACTAAATATTCATTACTAGTTTAGCATACCTGTTACTGAACGACTTATTGGTTGCCACAATTAAAATATTCGATACAAACCCTATTATAAAAGTACTAAATATGATTACCGCTCGTGAATTGTTATTTTAATTTTAAAAATATCATGAATTGATTGCATTAACCAATTAAATTATAATAGGAATGGAAATTTAAACATTATTTCCTTCTTATCTATATAAGAATAGAATCTGTTTTCTGTAAGCAAAGTGATAATAAATCTAATAGAAAATTGATACATATTATAAAATGAACATGGTGGTAAGCGATATCCAACCAATATTTTTTTCTGTGCGTAAGAACATATTACCATTAAGTTTAAATTTCTGCTGCCTAATTGTAGATTTTCTAGCCATTAAAATCATTCAGACTTGCACATATTTTCATAAAGTAGTAATCTGTTGTAATCTTATAAATATTATCACCTAATGACTTTTACAATTTAAGTCAGTTATGAAACTGTCTTCAAGGCACAATTTCCAACTGGGTTTATACTTAATAAAAATATATTCAATTCGAAGATCATATCGGAAATTATTTGAAAATTTGCTAATGTACCTTATAATAATTCGATGCAATATAAAATTCTGTATTTTATCTTATATTATTAATAATGTCTATATGATGTAAATTTTCCTTTAAATATCCCCCTTACCAATACAACTGTAATAAATCATTACACTACTTAAGTTGTCAAATATTTTCAAATGTTTAACTTAGAATAAAACCCACTTATTGCTGCCCACCATAAATTAATCTGCAATTGCATTGTAATTATATGAACATTTATGAAAACATTCCAATGGATCACTTGTTAATGTTTAAAAAATAATAATAATAATAGTTCACCCACATTATCTATTGCGTCTACATACTTTTGAAATAAATTAATTTTAATTGTTAATAATTTTTAATTAAAATGTCATTTAATAAAGTGTTGCATTATTGTTCATTCAATGTCTATGCATGTGTGTATATGTATGTATGTGTGTGTGTGCCTACTTATTTAAATACTAATAATGTTGTCTTAATTTATAATAGCAAAACAACTATAGCTAATAGTAATTATAACAAAAATATTAAGAATCGTGGATTAAATTATTTGCAATTTTACAATTTGCTTTATAGCATTAACACCCATTATTATTTTTATTTCTTTTTTTCCTCGTCATTAGGCGCAATTTTAAAATATTTTTGTATTTCAGCTTATAAATTAAACATTTTTTTATTAATGACTATGACTGTTAAAGCAGACGGAGAGACAGACAGACGGACGGACATATCAAACCTTACACTTGTACTTGTTTATTTATAATACTGAAAATATTTACATATGTTTTATAGCTTTTTGTTTTTTTTTTTTTTTTTTGCATTTAATTTTATTTACACACAATGTTTTTTTTTGTGTTTTAATTATTAAGCGTTCATATGTAGATGAGCTAGAGGTCGTAATTTAATTTAATTAAATGTCTAACAATTGCTACAATGTAATAAAACATTACAAGTACAAAAATATGCATAGCTTAAGATAATAGAGCTGCTAAAGTTCTTTAGCAGGATTTATGATTAATCCGGAATAAATATTTAAGATTCACTTAACTTTAAATTGAAAGATATTATCAAGACAATTGCTCATAATTGCAATCTAATATCTTAATAGCTTAGACCAATGTGCTGAGATATCTAATATTTCCTTTGTACTACACTCCCTCGATCCGCCCTAGTCAAATTGTGATATAAAAATTATTTCTACAAAACTGTGAGACTTTTGATATCATTTAGTTGAACAAAAATTAATAATTTCAATGCATAGTGGGACAGAATCGAAACTTTTTTGTAATTAATCGAAAACTTCTGATCGGGTTTACTTACACGCAGAGAAAAAATATAGTTCAGTTGATCATAAACTTAGAGCAACATACTATGATTTTTATATATGTTTCCGGGTTACAATAAGTATATTTGTACGTAATCATTATTATGATTCCGAGATTATAAATTTAACAGAATGGCTGTAGAATTAGCTAAATGTTTGGATTTTTCATATAAATTTTTCATATATATTATAATTCAGTTAACCATATTAAAATTTTAATTGTGGATAATTATTGAATAATTAAAAAGAATCATAAATATTGCTATCATGAACACGGTTTTATTGAAATCAATGAAAAACTGCTAAATAATCATTGAGTGGTTGTGGTGATCATGTGGTAACCATGTTTTTATTCTGCGTGTATGTTAGGTGTTAATGGCAGCCACCTTAGGGTAAGCTCACTTGGGTCCAAAATAAGGACCAGTTGTGTTACCATAGAAAATTCTGCCTTCATCGAGGCCTAATATGCGCCACTGAGTCACAATGAGTCACTGTTTATGATTACAGTGGCCTTACTGGAACCCCCTATAGTATCAGTAACGTTAACTACTTTCCAGTCCTGTGTAGGTAGTTGTGGGTTACTAAACTGTAGGATTTCCTTTAGGTCACATGGTAATATTTTGGTAATACTTCCCCAAGAGTCTCAAATGCTGCCTTGTACATCTGCGCTGAACACTCTTCTACAAAGGCTATGAGCTTATTGTGACTCTGGTACCAGCTCACATCTTCGCATTGTGTGGTGGTCCTGGATGTTGTCGGTATCTTCCAAAACACCTCACTTAAAGCCCTGACTGTCAACTTCCAGTTACCTCAAGAGATAATGCCATCACTCTCGTTGCGGTCAATAATCGCCCATAAATTATGTGCGATCTAACATGTTGCCATTGAGGCATGATTCTGAAGCGCTTGTTCCATACTCATCATCAGCAGGAGGAGGATTTTTTTAACCCTACTATGTGGGTTTTTGCCCCTTGGAGAGAGCTTTTCTCTTGCTCGAGCAAGAGAAAAGCTCTCTGTATCGAGCACGGTCTGCGACCACCAGACGGCTTGGTCGTTTTAATGTTTGCACACAAGTAGCTTGTCGACTGGTAGATCTCGGTGCAACTAACAAGTCGAGGTTTCAGTAGCAGACAACATACTGCGACTTATAGTAGCTGGGTTTCCGGGTATTATTAAGCTCTTTATCGAATACGCAGGACATTTTTCTTAGACATTGAAAATGGGAAAGTGCATTTTTAATCTTCTACGAGGCTTTTAGGGATTGCTGCATCACTGGAGACAAAGGCAGACCACCAACCGCTCACTATGAGGACAGATGGTGGAATTGAAGTTTGATTGAGACTCACGGCCTGCAAAAGGCACAGACCCGCTCCTGAAGAGCCACCGGAAGAAAGGAATCTAGGCTGGGCATAGATCCCCTCTCGTCCACGACCCTGCTAGTAGTGACTAAGCATAAACATCTATCCTTTCGCGAGAAAATCATCGGATTTACGTAAAATTTGACACAGTCGTAGTAGAGGATTGTACAATGTTAAATATGGAAGGGGTATCAAACAGACCCCCAGGGGCGCAGCTAACGGAGCTGAAATTTGGATACCTCTGACGTAAATATTTTTTAATCGAGATAAAAATGTGATAAACGATTACTTTTTTTTGGTCAAAAGTACCCTAATTTAAGCTTCATTAGCAATGCCCCTAAACATGGGTTTCTCATTCCAAACTTAACATTGTACACTCCTCTGTTACACCTTTATCAAATTTCATGCAAATCCAATTCAATGAACTAGTGCACTAATTTTGACCCAAAAATTAAATATGATATTCTTAATATATATGCCATAAATATAATACAAGAATATCATGAATATCACCAGTTGTAGAGCCCAAATCTTGATCATTTTAAATTAAAACATTTTAAATATTTATGAATACTTACGAATATAATCCTTTTGGTTTTGCATTCACGATATTTGTGTGAAACCATAGTATTTGAAACTTAATATGCTCTGCGTTTTAATTGTTTTATCTACAAAAATATAAAATAAATATATATTTATTAAAACAAACTTACATGTTCCTGGTTTTTAATAATTCATTTAATTGGTTGGAATCAATTGTGCTGCTCGAATTCAATGTACTAATACATTAAATCAATTAACTAATTAATTTATCTTATTAAGAAATAAATTTAAGTACTGGGTTATATCTAATGTTCATAATAGCGTTAATTTTTTTATTAAATTTTATTGAATCTTATCATTGGATGTATGAACTCGTACATTAATTTAATAAATTCTTGGAAAAAATAATGAATTTCTTTTAATGTACCGCATTCATAAAAAATACTTTTTCAAGTGCTACACTTTAGGAATTATTTTTGGTACTTTTTTAGCACTTTTTATAAACCGAACATTAGAGTCGTTTCCTGATCAAACTTATTTTTAATAAATTCTAGCACTTTTTCTTACTTAAGATTTGGCAACGCTTGTTGTTAGATACTCAAATTTCTGAGTACAAATTAGCATTCAGAAATTTTGATAATAGTACCATAGCTATCCATAATTATGTGATTCTTTCTTAAATTAACATAGAAGTTATTTGAAGAGTCTAATTTAAAACTTTTAAAGAACATAATTTTCGATAGTAAATTCAATTACGAACACTGTACTTTAATAATCCAAATACAGTCTCATATCATTTTTTTTATTTCATATAACCATTTCTCAATGAATTTGTTTCTTCAAAGTTTATTCATCTAAAGCATGAACAAAAAAATTAATAAAAAACTGAACACAAAAAACAATACATTCAGTCTATACAATCGACCAAAAAAGTAAAAAATATCAATACAAGTGAGTACGTTTATATAAAATCTGATTTGGTACATCCGGTCGCGATTGTTAAATATTTTTTTGTTTCTTATTGCCACCTTACCTTGCCTCATACTCATTGTCACTTTTTGCAACGTTTTAAATGTTGTCGGTTGTTCAGAATCAGGGTAAACAAAAATATGTAAAATTTTATTTTTTCCTGAGCTTCAAATGAACTAAACTTTTATTGGTGACGATATATTAGAGTATATGAAGACAATTTTGGTTTCCCTGGTTATAACAGTCCAAAGCCAAGTAAAAAAAGCTTTACCAAAAACGACAAAAAAAAAAAACATAAATGTTGCATTTGTTTTAAGGCAAAGAGGACACAAATGCTTCCTGCGTACAAACATTCATTGACACTCGTACAACGACTACATTCATGCAAACATTTATTTATGTTAGTTTGCCTGTCCGTCCATCCGTCCGTCTGTCCGCCAATATGTCTGTATAGTGTTACTCATAAAACATTTAACTACTGTTGTTGTCTGTGAATATTGCTCAGACTGTTTGTTGCTGTTGTCTGCTTGCTGCTGCTTGATTTTTTTATAAGTATAGCAGTCAGAGTGTTTGCAACAAAATAAAGATCAATCGTATTCGATTGCAAGTTGTTCATAGTGTCGCATTTATATTTTTATATTCGCATTCACATTTACGAAAAAAAGCGCGGTAGGTAAAACTTTTTTTCCAACGATTTTTAGTTTTTGATAACAAAAACTACAAAATAACAAAAACTACATACATATGTCTATAGCACATATACATACATATGAATGTATGTGTGTTAGTATATATAGTTAAGTCGTTTTTTGCGTTGTTAATTCCTTGGTGGCGATTTGTTGTTTCTGAAAAATAAATGACACTGAGGATTTGGTGACATGTTATTTCCATTTTAAGATTTTTTCCCATTAGTAATTTTGTTTAAAAGAAATAAAGAGTTTTTTCTTCGTTTTGCATGAAGTGTGACATTTTTTTAATTGAATGAATTAAAGATTTAGTCAGTTTTTTTTAACACCAAAAAAATATGGTCAAACCAACATCATAATTGCTGACTTAGAAGTTGCAGCAAAGTTTAGCTTATGCTTAGTTTAGTTAGGAAATAATTTTTAGATAAAAAAGTAATTATTAACAAGCTGATTGACCCGGCGTTGCGTGGGTTTTATTGAATAATAATATAAATTAAAATTAAAATTAATTTTTTTATGAAAAATTCGAAATTCTTTAAAAATATAATAAACCATCATACGAACGAAAAAGTACCACAATGTCCCCTAATGGATTTTCATTAACTTAGGACCATGTCTCTAAATTAAAAATTATAGAAAATTCAAAAAGTACCATCAGAACAAAAAGGTACCATAAAATCTCTTGTTATGGATTCACATTGATTTAGGACAACCGCTCTCGTGAATTTTTTCCCATATAGGACCATGTATATATAATTAATTTCATGTTTCTAGGTTAAATATTACAGGAAATTAAAAAAGTACCATTAGAAGAACAAAAAAGTACAACAAAGACCCCTGTTATGGATTCTCATTTACATAGGACCACTTAACCCTAATGTCATGTTTCTAGTTTCATAACATTAGAAAATTAAAAAAAAAGTACCACAAAGTCCTTTCTTATGAATTCTCATTAACTAAGGACCTCATATCCCAAATTTCATGTTTCTAAGTTCATAATTATAGAAATTTCGAAAAAGTACCTTTAAAAAACTAAAAGTACCATAAAGTCCCTTCTTATGGATTCTTATTAACTAAAGAGCATTTTTTAAATTTCATGTTTGAAGGTTCATAACAATAGAAAATTAAAAAATACTATTAAAAGAACGAAAAAGTACCACAAAGTCCCCCTTTGTGAATTCTCTCCAACATCGGACCATGCATATTTGATTTCATGTTTCTATGTTAAATATTACACAAAAATCAAAATCAAAAGTACCATTAGGAGAACAAAAAGTCACTCCTCTTGAATTCTTACTCATAGGACTATATATCTTAAAGTACCACGAATTCCACTCTTATGAATTCTTATCCACATAGGACTACATATACTTAATCTTACGTTTCTAAGTTTAATGTAATTGAAAATTCATTATTAAGTTTGAATAAAATGTAATTTACCGGCTTTACCACTGTTTTGCTACTTTTTTCACCCATCGATGTATCAAAAATTGTATTCCAATATATTTATAAATTGTAGTAGTATCCCATATTAAAATCCTCATATGAATATTTCAATAAATATAAAAAAAGGTTTTACGAAAAAAGTACCAAAAATAGGTACGATTTTTGCTCCTTAAACGTTTGAATTTCTAAAAAGTAACGAATTTGTATTTCTCATTTTTTGATAAGTTATGATTACGGCATAAATTTTATCTGTATGTTCATTGGTTTCTATGATACATATGGTGCCAAAAAAGTACCAAAATACAGTTTTCTCCCTAAAACAGCTGAAAGTACCAGACACCTGTCCAATTATTTTTTAAATGAATAACGATAACTATTCAACTCTTTTTGTATTATTATTAGTTTGCGAGTTATAAGGTTACTGATTTTTTCCGTTTTTGCCCCTTTTTTACCTCCTCAACATTCGAATTTCCAAAAATTCCGTCTTAGTGGATCTATACGGAGGAAGACCTACCCATTTTCCAAATGCCTCTCTAGCTTCAGCCGTTATTCGTTAAAATATCTTTACTAACAAGGATTGTATTACAGATAAAAGATGTGAAACCTAGTTTGGTAAGAGAAAAGGTGGTCCTTTGGGAATGCCAGAAAATTGAACGCATATTGAAAGGAACTCCAAACACATTTGGTAGAAAATCAGTTCAGTTTTCTTCGACTAGTTGGTTCGACAATTTAAAGCTAATGGGAAAGTTGATAACATATAAAAATTGTTATTGCCAAAAGCAGTAAAAAATTCTTACAAATACCAAAATATGCATAAAGGAATATTTACAAAGAAGACTTCTTCTCTTAAGAAAGCATACGCGCTCACATATACACTGGTCTAAGCTAAATTGTTCATAGCTTAGACCAGTGTAAAGATATTGAGCTTTTGTGAAAAATGAATTCAGGAGTACAAAAAACGTATCCCGAAATACCAAAGCTTTTAACAGGAGATGTGCACACTGTTCCAAAAAAGTGACTGAAGCAACTATCAAATCTCGAAAGATAGGGTTTTCTAAAATGGTCCACAACCACACAACAATGATTAGAAAAATAATGAAAACTTTAAGGTCAACCGTTTTCAAGTTATTGAATATACGAACATCGGTTGGGGGAGAAAATGTCACCAATGCTTGTTAGGAGCTGTTGTATATGTGTTATCGAAAACTGTGTCAAATCATCAAGACATCGTCAATGTTTTCTGTAAGACACGGACTGCTGGGAAATTATTTATATTGTTACGGCTTTTTCACATCCACAATAGTACAATGTGTTTGGAATTTTCTGTGACTTATTAAACATTAAAGTGGAGTAGTTTCGGTTTTATAAATTATATTGATTTTAATATTTTTCTAAATAACAGAGAAATATGTCAGCTAAGCATTCGAAATCTACAGGACTTCGAAAATAGGGTGATTTTATAGCCGATAATATAAAAACACGATGATATTTCTGTAAACATAGGTCTTTCTTTTATACTCTTTCATACCTTTAATTTCGATCTAACTATTATTTTTTAGATACAGTATTTTTACCACAAATTTTGTGTTTGGCTCCACTGTGCGACATGTGAACTTCTGTCAGTTGTAGCTTTTAGTATTTTGAATCTTGCCATAATTCCTCCATTGTGAAGCATAGTATCTTGGGCACCCATGCCAGGAGACTAGGTCTCCCATTTAATGACTACTGTAGGAGTTGCAATAATGAGACGGAAGAAGAAACGGTTTTACACCTTCTCTGTTACTGTCCAGCTATATCGGAGCTTAGACCAAAGCTGCTTGGTTGATTTATCGAATATTAATCGCAGGTACCCCTTCCTTTCAGGGACGGGTTGGTTTGGTGCGATTACAACACTGCAGGATTAACATTGATTTCCTGTCAAAAGGTAACACAACGGGATCATACATTGATGGACCCACATGAGATGTCTCCGTAGAGACACTGCCCAAGGAATCTAACCTAACTTAAGCATAGAATAAGAAGTTCCTTCCAGCTCATAGCAATGTTCTTATGTCACTTATTTCCTTGGGAGTGTTACAGGTCTCAATAACTTCACTTACACTTGCGAAACTAATTTTCCCCTTAACAATTTAAAACCAAAATTTTATCTCAAAACTCTGTATGCATTTAAAGAAATTGTATTAAATGACAATTGTTTTTCCCAATTGACATTCAATTTTCTTCACTAAACCATTTCAATAGCCACAGTAAAGAGTGAAAGGCCAAATAAAGACAAAAGAAAAGTCTTAAAGAAATCCTCTCAATCAACAAAGAAAATATAAACAAGGATTTGATGACATTCTACTAAGCTTTGTCGATTTATACAGTTTTTGTTTTTTTTTTTTCGTTTAGGTCTTTTGTATTTTATGTGACAGTGACCGAAAAGAAAACAACAAAACGTTAAACTACAAGAAAAACCAGAACAGAATATAAGAAACAAGAAAAATACTTAATCTTAATACGTGCAGCAATGTTTTACCACCAGCCGACCAAATACTGATGCAGTCCGTCATTCATTCATTTATTCAGTCAGTCAGTCATTTCGGTTGAATAGACATTTAGCAACAGTTTGTATATTTGATTGCTGGAGCTTAGGCATGCTTAAGATAATGTCACTAACAACTATAACACAAACAACAATAATAAAAATTACCAAAAAGCCAAGATGAAATTAAAGAAAAATCTCAACCAAAAAACCTTAACAATAACAACAACAAAGTAAAACAACGAATTTCCGTTTGTCATTCAATTTGGAGATTCATTCAACTGAATAAAGACCCATCGCGTAGAGTTGAGTTTGTAGTTAAAACGATTTTTGTGAATGAATTTTATTCAATACTTTTGGCCTTTCTACTCTTATATTCACTGGTCTTGTGATCCTTGGGGAGTTGTTGGTAAATAAAATATATAAAAAAAATAATAAAAAAGTGTCAACATACCAAATCAAAGATTTGCAGACAAAACTCTGTTTATTTTTGATTTTCTTATTGTACTTCTGTTGAGGTGTTAAACTTTAAAAAAAAAAGTACCAGGGAATAGAGAGTAAAAGGACAACAAAAAAGTGTTGTATGGAGTAGTTGAATTTAACAATGTGAGATGGTATGATAAAAATGACCAATACACCATGTATGTTTAGGTGCATATATATATGTATATTTGTATATATTATATCTTAAAAAGGAAATAAATAAGCGTCGCATGTAAAATTAGAGTGACCTTATATTTATATAAATTTCTTTTTCCACACTTTGTTCAGTTTGCCAATCTCATTTTAAAATCCTCAATATTTTCGAAAACCTTTTTTGTGCTACTCAATTCTCTTTTCACAAGAGCTCTATATCACTTCACTTGTCTAAGCTCCGGACAATTTGCAAGAATGTCCTCTTTTGATACAAACTATGCTATTGTTTTTGTACCATTCCAGAACATTCTAACCGTAGTGACATGATGCCGAATTGGGACAAATATATATGCTCTCTTTTTCATGTATATTTCAATATTTATAGGGCCTACTGGGAAAAATACTTTCTTGTTTTGCCGAAACTGGATAAAGCTTGCCGTACCAAATGTTGTTTTTAAGAAATTTTATCTGTTTTTGGGTCTTTAAATTACATTTTCTCAAATATTAGTTACATACATATTTTAATACGGAGGATGCGAAAAATCTGTCAGAATCTATTATACATACATATTGTAAAATTTTATGAAATTTTGTTTTAATTTGCTTAAATTATTCATGACTACATTTTTTGCAGCATTCATGTCTGAAACTATGTTTTTAAATCAGAACACTTTCTTGTCCTTCCCAATATCACGGAGATCTTTTTTCTTCCCGAACTGGAATTCCTATCAATGGTCCTGATACTGTTTAATAGCAATGAAAACAATTTGAGGGAAAAACTTTAAATCTTTAGTCAACTATTTTTACAGCCAATTGGAATTCTTTTGAAAATTCTTAATAAGAAGACCCTTTATCGATAATCAATTTGATACCCATCCATCCATATGTCATTAAAATTGCACTAATTCCAATGAAATAAACTGTTACAACTTCTGATCGTAGAATCAAAATCGAAGATTTTTGAAAATAAATCTGTATCTTATGATTGGATGATTAGATTTGCATGAGATATGCAATGGGCATTACAAGGGCACTCAAAGAGGGGTACCTTTGACATTAAAAATGTTTAATCGCTTGACAAATTTTGTTTATATTATTATGCGCCCTGATAAGACCTAGAAAACATGTCCTATTTACTTTTGTTTGAAATTTAAAGCACCTCAATGTGGCATATATTTTGACCCATGTTTTTTTATATTTACTTTAGTATTTCTGACCAATTTTATTAGTTTTTTCCTTAGCTAGTTAAAAAATTGTTTATTCAATAAAAGAAACTTGAAGTCGATATCTTAACCGAGTCCAAAAAAAAAAAAAAACGATTTCAAATTTAAAATTTGTTTCTTCTTTTTTATACCCACCATCAATAAGATGGGGGGTATATTGATTTTGTCATTCCGTGTGTAA
>MINK01012752.1:0-28902 GCA_001735545.1 Phormia regina
ATCATTAGCATACTTTTAGGTTCAGAAATATAAGTGGTAGGTGGTGAAAAAGAAATGCTATGGGGATATACATACATACATACATACATACATACATACATACATACATACATACATACATAGCTCAATTTTAGGTCAACAATTTAAAAAATGTATTATAATTAATTTATTTATGAACGTTTTCTTTTCATTGTGGTCATTAAAATCTTAATATTTTTTGATTTTTTTACAGTACCCCTTAGTAGTTCAGAGTTTATTTAAGTCGCAGAATATGAAAACTTATTTTTCCTTTTCTACAATTTATACTATAAATTAAAATTTTGACAAAAACTAAAATTTTCATAAAAATCTAATTTTTCACAAAAAATCTATTTTTTTTATTAAAAATCTAGTTTTTCATTAAAATTTAATTTTTTACTAAAAATTTTATTTTTCATTTAAAATTTTATTTTTCACTAAAAATTTTATTTTTCATTAAAAATTTTATTTTTCACTAAAAATCTATTTTTTCACTAAAAATCTATTTTTTTGCTTAAAATTCAATTTTGCACAAAAAAATTAAATTTTTCATTAAAATTTTATTTTTTGATAAAAACTTAATTTTTCACTAAAAAACAAATTTTTAGTGAAAAATTTCAACACTATTCCAGGTAATATTTTCATATGCAAGGTCATGCATTGGACCTTTTATTACCAATTACCAAAATAGTCACATTTTCGAAAATTAAATTAAATTATCTTTAAAATTTGTATCCAAGTTTTACATACACAGACAACAAGCTAGCTGTGCAATCAGGCAGTATGTAAATGGTTCGTTAAATAGACTTGGAAAATTATTCCGAATCGATTGGTGGATGTTATAAATGTTATAAAAAATCCTAATTTTCATAAAACAAGATTTTGTTCAACATTTTTCATTAAAAAGAAAAATAATTTTAAATTTTGACATTTTTCAAAAAATTTTCTTAACATTTAACACAATAATGGGGTTGTGAATTGGGTAAAAATACAAATACAAATACAAAATTAAAAAAAAATGTCAAATTATCTATAAATGTTTGAGAATAAAAAGCTCTTTGCCATTTGAATTAATCGTTTTTCAACATCTGCAATGTGGACCGGAAGATAATACCAATATAATTAGCTGCTTTCTCGGAGACTTCTTAACATTTAACGGGAGGTACTACTTTTGTCACTCATCGTTTTTAACTTTTAGGATATTATTGAAAAAAATACTTTTTCAATTCTACGAACAGCAAGTGGTTCAAACAAAAATGTTGTAACGCCCAGGGATTCAAACATCTTCCAATTGTATTTAAAATGTACATGGATGGAAATTTGATGTTTTTTGACGCAGAATCGCTGCTTAAATGCACACATATCACTGCTATGAGAAGTAAATTCTTGCCGCGGAAATTTATGAGATGGCAGCTTTTCGAAAAATGTCGCCAATGTCATTAAGAAATTTATAAAAAAAAAATTTTAAAAATTTATATTTAACTTTAAAATTTCAAAATTGAATGAACTTAAGTAAGGATTTACATTGAATTTACTAAAAGTTTGACCAAAATTTGAGTCATTAAAAGCCGAAGCTCGACTTAGACGACTTAAAGCCGGTGGGCGAGAATCTCTGGCAACCACTTAAATCAAACTAAATATAAAAGAAAAAAACTTGGAGAAAATATAAGAGCAAATAGTCATATTTTTATATAGCATACTTTACGGCTGTGTAAAATATAGAAATGTGAGAAAAATTTCATATTTTTATATAGCATACTTTACGTCTGTGTAAAATATAGAAATATATCCGAAATAAAACCCACTGTAATTATTATGTATTTTTTTTAATAATATTTTGGTGTGTATTTTTTTTTTTTATTAAGTTTCATATAATATGGTATAATTTTTTTTTCCAACTGATATATTGCATATTTTTTATATTAAAGTATTTTTTATAATTTTATTTTCTTTATTTTTAAATCAAATTAAATATTTTTTTCTTTTTATAAATTATATACTTGTATTGTTTTTTTTCTTTTGTCATTTAAATTTTCATCATTAAGTTTTCTGAAGAATAGGAAGTGGGAGGGGGGGGGAGTAGGAGGAGATTTCTTTTATTACCAAAAATGTTTAGTACTTTTTTCGTTTTTGTATTTTTTTACATTTAAAAAAAAATGTTTCCTTTATTAGGGAAAAATGTTGTTTTTTTCTACACAGTTATTAAATTTAGTCATTTAAAATTAAAATATATTTAAATCATAATTACTTGATGAAAAAGAGAAGAAATAATTATTGTTTATTATTTAGGCTTTTTAATTTAATATTTACAAGTTGTTTTAATATAAATTATAATACAATATATTTTTTTTTTTGTGAGTTTTTATATATATATTTTTTTCTTTTTAATTATTAATACTATCGTTAAATATGCGTTTACGTTTACTACCATCACTAACTATTATTTCATATTATTTTTAATTTAATTGTATATATGTTTTTAAACTTTTCAATATAAAATGATTTTTTTTTTTGCAGTAGAGGGGGGTTTTAAACTTGTTTATGGTCGTATATAAATAATAAATTTTTATATTTTTTATTCCGTTTTTATGTTTTTAATAAGTGACTATTTGTTTTGCATTTGTTGTTAATATTTTTTTTTTTTTGTTTATTTTTATTGTGCTGCACTGTTTGTTTAAAAAATTTATATAAATTTTGGAAAAAAATACATATTTTTTAAAATAAATAAAAATTTTTATATTTAAATTAAATATATTAAAAATATTCCAGTGAATACATAATTGGTAACAGTATATGGTTAGATTTTAAAGATATCTAAATGACTACTATAAATATTTTCAAAATTATATATCAGGACCTTTGTTATATATGTATAACCATTGTGTTTTCCAAGTGTCAAAATAGTGTTACTATTTTGATTTTTATACACATATTAAAAACTTCTATGTAACACATCAAAATTAATTTTTAACAAAGTTTTTAAAATTTTTACAAATTTTTAGGATTTAATGATTTTTGTACGTACAATCGTTATTTATTCGAATTTCTATATTTTAATGAAATGTCAATTTTCACTCTTTTTAATAAAAAGTATATGAATACTTAAAATTTTATAAGCAATATTTTTTTAGTCTTAGAAATGTTCAAAAATTACAAAAACCATATCGAATCTGATTATACAAACGAAATTGAAATGTTTCAGTTTCAAAATGATGTAATACATTTTAGTTCATATTCTTTGTGGCTCATATATTTTCATTAAGAAAAAAATTAAAATATAATTTTTAATAAAAACATTTATAAAGATAAATTTCATATTTTTGTTGAGTTTTTTTTTTAAGTTTTGTTAAGATTTCCAAATTTCTATTATAATTTGATTCTAATGGCAAGCTGCATTGAAGTTTGGGCAATTCTCACAAGATCTTACTTCGCAACCCCTTTGTAATATAATGCAATAGAATCGCGACCCATGTTAATGAAAATAGTTTATGGAGCCAACAAGTGGACAAAATTCGATATATTTAAACTGAAAAGCTTTAAAATATCTTAGTTCAAAACATGCAAAAAAAAAAAAAAAGGTTTCGAATTTTGAAGTTTCACTATGCCAGCAAATTTTAACAATCTTATTCCACACGATATTATTCTATGAATAACGGCTATGTGATGAGAATCGCAAATCGCATAAAACTGACGATTACGATTTCAAACCGCACAATTTATACCAATGTAAAGTGGTCTACTTTGCTTAAAAATTTAATATGTTTTATTTTCATTTAGATAAAAAAAAACAGTAATATTTCTTACCAATTTTAATTTACCATTATTCTCTTTGTGCGATTTAATCGAAACAGTGGATCAAATTGAGTGAAATAGAAAAAGTAAAACGCGCGAACTACAGCACATTCTAAAATAAATTAGGTGATTTTCATACCGCATGTGAAATTAAAATCGCGTGATTTCCATCACATAGCCGTAAAATTCGTAACGCGTCGTCCACATTCGCATTTTTCATGTTCGAGCAATGAAGAAAATTTTGTGCTCACATGCTTTTGGATAGTGTGGACCCAACATGTTCATGTTTTGTTCTTGTTCGCAAAATTGTTCGAGCAACCATGTCTGCCATCAAACGTCATTTTGCATGCGGAACCAGAGGCGCTGTATGCAAAAGTATCGAAGTGACTCTGTCGGCAAAAAAAAATTATGATTTGTTCGACAAATGTTCTTCCCACTCAAAACAAAATGGAAAAAATTGTAGTTTTTGTACATGTGAGAAAAAGAAAAAGGCTTGTATATAAGGTACGTTACTTTCTCTTAACTTTGGGGATTATATGCATAAATCGGATCTATACATTTGTATGCTTTTGTTATTTTTACTGAATGTTTCAAAAATAATAGTTATTTTCCATCTATGGTATAAATATGTGTTTCCATTTTTAAAAAGGCCCAGTCTGTGATTGGAATTTTTATTTAAACTTTCTACATACTATTTTTATTAAAAGAATATTTCAATAACTTCGCGACTTCCCAGGATATCGTTACGGACCCCCATTTAAGAACAATTTCTTTAATACTTTTATAGAAAAACAAATCCTATTGTTTAACATTATTTCTTTGCAATATTGTAAAATTTAACGAGAAAACAGCAATATAGTGGAACTAATTTGAAATATGAAATTGTAATTTTTTGTATAAATTTTTTAATAAATTCTTAATCATTATACTATTTTTCAGTTCCACTTTGTGCAAAAATGTAAAATTCTGTCATTATTTGAAAATTTCTTATTTAGTTAATTAAAATTAACTTTGGAAAAAAAAAACAAATGGAGAATATTTAAATACATACTGTGAACATTTTTCTATTGAAAGCTTTTATTCATATATTCCTTATGTTACATTACTTTGTGTTAAAAGTATTATTTATGAATGTAAGAAATAAACTTTTTACCCAAAATGTATTTTTGTTAATTCCCAAAAAAATAGAATAGAACTAGAAGTTTATGTGAAAGCGACTCTATACTAAATTTTCAAAAAATTTACTCTTTTTTTTTTTTTGAAAATACAAAAACAATATATATATGTGACTACATGTATTTTGTTTTTGTATGAATTTGGTTTCTGACAATTGAAATAGGTTTTTTTTCTCTCACATAAATATCTAGTTGTTAATCTATGCCCAAAACCCTACAATAAAATGACAAAGTTTCTGAACGATTAAAAAAACTTCAAGAATATTTCTTGACATTAAATAATAAATAAAAATATAATTACTAATGCTTGTATTTAATATAAAATTCAAATATCATTTTATTTTTGTTCTGTATTTTTGTATATTGAATGTTTATATAACAATTAAAATGTTATAAACTATAAATACATAGTATGTATAAAGTTAAAGTTTTATATATTTAAAAAGAAATAAAATAAATATAATATATATATATTTTTAATTTTGTTTCAAATAAAAATAAAAAAGCTGCCAAAAACTAAAAAACGACACAGAGATATCGAGTCACAGAAATACATTTATATAGAGAGTAAAAGGGGGAAAAATACAGAAAATTATATAAAATTAAAAATATATGTAGGTATATTAATAATTTGTGATAAGTAAACTTAAAACTTAAATACTGAAGTAAATAGTAAAATTCTAATTTTATATATTTATTTATTTATATATATATATATATATATATATATATATACTATATACTGGTGCTTATAATTGTGTGTTATAGAGATTAATACAATAAAAAAAAAGTTATCTTATCATTTTCAATTTGTTAAGATTTTACATTTGATCTTTATATTACTTAAACAAGATATTTTTTTAATCTTGCTGGCAATTTAAATGTATTGATTCTAGATTTTTTTTTTTTTTTTGATAGAATCTAAAATCTAAGTACAACAAATACAAATATTAATTATAAATTACAAAGTACGTTGTCTTATTATTTATGTATATAATTATGTTATTTGTTTTTATTATTATTATTATTTTGATGCATTATTCATATACTTCAGTTGCTGTTTTTGTAAAAAATATTGTTTTATTTTTTAACGAAAAAAAAAAAAGAAAAAAAAATAATAAAATATTTATATATTTTTATATGTATTTTTTTTATTATTAATTTTTAATTATATTCATTTTTATGTTTTAGTATGTATAATATAAAAAATACTGCTTAGTTAGTTTTGCGAAACAAATACAAACAATTTAATACAAAATTTTATTTCTAAATTAAATAAAATAAAAAAGAAACTTAAAAAAATATTAAAAAGTAGAATTCTTATCTTAAAACTTAGTTGTGTAATTTTGTTAATTTTGTATGAGTATATTTAAAGAGAATTGTTTAAGGAGTGATTTTTTTTATCTTGTTTCTAACGCGTTTTGTACGAATTTATTTTATAATTTTCTTTAAAAAAACACACACACATTTTGCCTAAAAGAAGATTAGTAATTTTCGTTTGTATTTTACGTGGACTGTAAAACCAAAAAAGTTAATATTTTTTTTATGTAAAACTATTTAAATATTACACATGGTTGTTATTTGAGCAAAAAGCAATAAAAATACTATTTAGTAATTTATAAACTTTTTAAAGTGTTCTCTCTTTTTCTTTCTTTTCTTTTTTCTTTATAACATGCAAATTTTTGTAGTTTTGAAATTTTGAAATATTAAGTTAAAGTTTGTGTAAAATCTTTTTTTAAATAATCTAATTGATATTTTTTAGCTTAATTTGAATCCGTTTAATCAAATCTAATTATAAAAATTTATTGTTTTGTCAATGCTCGAAAAAAGTAGGAAAAAGTCCAATAGAGGAATACAAATAATATACATTCGAAACTCTTAATACTCAGCCTATTAGAATTTTTCTTCAAAAACTTCGATTTAAAATTCTGTTTTTTTTTTTTCTCCAAAGATTAAAATTTTTGTTTTGATAAAATCTAAACTTTTTGGTTGCAATTCGAAATTATTTTAGATTTTGGGTATTAAGCCGAATATTTGGAAAATATTTTAAAGATAAAATTAATAGTTTTTTACATCTGACTTTTTTATAATAATAATAAAAAAAATAAATAATAATTATAATTTGAGGATTTTATAAAACCATTTTTTAAATGGTTTTATAAAAAAATAAAGCAGAGAACATTCTCCCAGACAAAATATTTATAAAATTGTTTTCACTAATTCACTTTCAAATATATAAGTTTTCTTGCCCCTCAATTAAAAAGTTTATAAATTAATAAAAAATTTGTTATAAAAAAATAAAAAAAAATATATATATTCTTTTATGTAAGAATATGTATTTGGAAATAGTTTTTTCAACATTTTCTCATTTTCTTTTTTTAATTTTGTAAAAATTCTGTATAGGTGTATGGGTGTTAATAAATGAGTAAGAATTTTTAGTGTTACCAATGTCAAGTGCATTGTTATAATTAATATACGTTTTTCTTAATTTTTCTTGTTATTTTATTATTATTATTATTCTTGATTAAAATCCTTTTTCATTATTATTATTATTATTCATGTTTTGTGTGTAAGTGTTTTTATATCTATATACTAATTAATTAATATCAAGCCTTGTTTAATTAATTAAAATTTGAATAAAGTTAGATCTTATGTATTAGATGTATCTATGTATAATTTTTTATATATGTATATTTTTGTTTTTCTTCTCTTACGATTGTTTACTAATCATATTTATGTTATGTTAAATCCATTTTGGGATTTTTATATGATGTATGTTATTTTCCGATTACATTATTCTTATTCGCTGTTATATTTGAGTTGTTGTGTTTGTTGCTGATGTTGCAATTGATATCATGAATGTTTATCAGTCAATTCGGCCCAACGCATTTCAAAGAATTTACGCATACCATGACCAGCTTTACCCACTGGCGAATCATCTTCATTAAACATTTCGCAATTATCAAAAATCTGTCTTACATCGACACAAAAGTCTTCGCGACATTTATAACTAAAGAATTAAAAGAGTAAAAGTTGTAGTTAAATTTTTGGTTGATTGGTTAGTTGGTTGGTTGGTTGTTGTATATATTAGTGTTTGTGTGAATTTACCTTAGATCTTGTAGTCGTTTTTTAATTGTAGATAAATCCATGGGATTTTTTATGATTTTGCGATAAGTTGGAAATTGTTTGGTATTTACTGGCAATAAGAACGGCCAAGAATCTTCATGAAGCTAATAAAAAAGAAAACAATTAGTTTTTAAATTTTGATTTTCATTCTACTTTAATATTTTTAAATTTACCTCCATTTCACTTAAAACTGTCTTGCAGACAGCCAATTCTTTCATTAACTTTTTGGTGGCATGTTTTTCTTTCTTTTCTTGTTTCAATTTTTCCTTGGCCTCTTGCACAGCATGTATATTTAAAGGTGGCGGTGGACCTAATGCAGTAGCTGGTGGTGGTGGTGGTGGTGGTGTGGACACCATCATGGAAGGCGATGTAGCAGGAGCATGTAATTGCGGCGAGTGTTGATTATGATGCATTTGTTGTTGTGTAGGGGTTGACGAACGCGAAGAGGATGTTATGGAGGAATGTTGTGGAGAGGTATTAGCACATATTAGGTTTCCTAAGGGTGGTGTGGGTGGTGCTGTTGTTATATTCGGTAATTGAGGCAATTGATTTGATAAAGAAGTGGCAGTAAGTAAACCAGTTGTAGAAGTTGGTTGAGTCATTGAAGATGGTACCACTGAGGATGCTGAGACTGAAGTTAATGGCGTTGTAGCTATTGTGGATGTTGATGATGATGCTGGTGGTGGTGGTGGTGCTGCTATCACGGCCGCTGAACTGGGTGGCATTAATTGGGTATATGGCAAATTATTTGTTTGATTTGAACCAATTTGTAGAGGTGCTGCACTGAGATTTGCAAAATGTGATGAAGGTAAAGTTTGAGTTTGAGGTGGTAGCAAAGCCGCCGTAGTTGGTATGCTATTGAACGATTGCGCCTGCTGGGTAGGTGGTGTAACTGGTGGTATAGACATTATGGGTAAAGTGTTTGTGCTCGTAGGAGGTGCTTGAAGAACTTGTTGTTGTTGCTGTAGTAAAATACCCACATTAGATGTTGAGGAATTGGCGGTTGCAGTTTGAGCTACTGCAATTGATGTGGCTGTTGTACTATCTAAACTGGTATCATTGAAATCATTTTGTGGTGGTTGAGGACTTGAAGCACCCTGTCTGTTTGTTACTTGATTTTGGAAGCGCGTGGTATCAATTGAATTGTTATGATGATCATCGTATGATGTTGAGGCCACAGAATGCGCGGGACTAAAGAAACATATTAAATGATAAATTATATAATACATTAAGAAAAAAAAACCAACATTTTTAAAGGTTTTTTTCATATTTGGTGATTTATATAACTCTATTTCTAATTCTATTCTATTTCTAATTCTATTCTAATAATTCTATTTCACAAAAAATCGTTAAAAAAAAACATAGATTCAAATTGTTAAACTCTCTCTATTTCTTGTTATTTCTCATATACATACATAGTATATCATTCAACTCTCTCAAATGAAATTGTTGTTTTTATTGAATTAAATTTTTTGTGAGAGAGGAGAGTGTTAAATAATATCAAAAAGTTTTATAATTACTTTGAATTGCTTTGTTTAATTTCTTAGTGAAAAAAAAAAATTAACTCACCTCAACGGTGCTGGCAGGGAAGTCATAGATTCATCATGTGATGAATTGTGTATATTATGATGATCGGCCGATGTATTTAACTGCTCACAACTCGACGATGTGTTATGATGTTTATCTTTACGTTTTGAGAGCGAGGCAGATGAATCGCGTTCACGGCGAGGTTTACTAGTGGAGGAACGTTTTTTCGGTGGTGGTGCCTTAGAGATGCAACCATGACAATACCATTTGCCACGAGGCACTTTCAATAGCGGCGGAATGTAACAATCGGCATGATAAGCGCGTGGACACAAATCACAATAAATCATTTTGCCAACAGGTGAGGGACGATGACCGCCACAAACAATACATTTACGTTCATTAGTGGCTTTATTAACACACTCATAACAATACCTATAAACAAAAAGGATATAAAAGAAATTAGTTAAGAAATTTCTTAGCAACAAAATAATAAATATAGTAAATTTATGAAGTGTTTATTAGTGCTTTTCAGGGTGACAACATGTTTTTTTATAAATTAATATAAAAAACTTTTAGTTTCTGAGATATTTGAGACAAACAAACGATTGACTTGGTTGATTGAACTGATTTTGTTTAAATGAAATGATTTAATACAAAAACAAAAATTAGTTGCCACCAAAACTTGATTATAAAAAATAATAATAATAAATAGAAATTACTAAAAACGAATTAAAAGTGTTACATGTTTTAATACTACTTACCAATCGCCATCGGGTATATTTTCCATTTTCGGCTTGAAACAGTAGGTGTGATAACCCTTATCGCAACCATCGCACAGCAAGAGTTTATCCTCATTTTCGCCAGATGTGCAGAACTGGCAATTCTGTAAGGAATTCGAATATTTGGAAGATTTTGTAGATGATGTTGATTTTTTACGGCTTCTACCTAATTTTTTAGTATTTGTTGTTGTTGTTTTGGTGGATTTAAAGGAAGTGGTTAGGAGAGGAGGTGAGGGACTAGTAGGCTTATGGATTGGTGAGCTTAAAGTGGTGTTTGTGGTTGTTAATTTTTTATTATATTTTTTGGTCGCTAAATTTTTTGATTTTTTAATGGGAGTTTTTTGTGTTGTATTTGCACTAGAAGGTGGAGGTGATGATGGGGGTGGACTTGTTACAGAATCTCTTGACGAACAAGAATCTAAGGGGGAAACAGCTTTTGGACTAGACATAATACAACTGGGTGATTTTGTTAAAGAAACATCGCCCAATTTTAAAGCATTCTTAAATCTTTGTTTAGGTGTTTGATATTTCAAATTTATTTTAATAGTTGTTGGTGTAGTGGTCTCACAAACCATAACTGAATTTTCCGATTCCTCAACAGGCTGACCCTTAGGGCTTTTCGCCTTACACTGTGAAAGTTCTTCATTTGTTTCAAATAGAGATTGCAAACTGAGGGAATTGGTATCGTTAAGAGAAGATGTTTGTTCATTTTTGTTTGATTTATTTTTGGATTTCTTATGATGCTTATGCTTATGTTTTCCATTAAAATTTTCATCATTTCTATGTGAATTTTTCTTATCTTTCGATTTTTTTTCTTTTTTAGATTTTTTAGGCTTCTCTGATTTTTCCGGTTTTGTTATTGACAACTTTATTAGTTAAATTAAGTGAATGAATGAATGAAATTTTTAGATTTAAACAAAAAAACAAACAACCATTAAGAAATTAGGTTTTAAGGAAAAAGGAAACAATGAAAAAGGTCAGAGAGGATAAGGAAAAATTTAAATTTTTTTAAATAATTTATTTGTTTAACCATTCACCAATGTTTAATTTAAAATAATGTGTATATTTTAGGAAAGGGGACCATGTACAGTGTTTATAATTTTTGTTTTTTTTTTTTATTCCAAATAAAGAATTTCAAATAAAACATGTCAATGAGATATGATGATATGTAAGTGAGTGTGAGAGTGTGTGTTATATATAATAAATTATTTTTTTTTATAAAAATTATAGTGTTTAAGTGTTTTTTTATTGTTTTAACAAACATTCACCATTAAATCATTTTTTTTTTTATTATATTTTTAATGCAAAAATAGAAAAGTTGAAAAAAAAAAAACAAAAAGAACATATAAAAAAGCACACAAAAAAAATTAAGTGTTATATTTTTTAAAATGCAATAGAATAATTAATAACAATAATAATTAAAAAGAATAGAAAAAGTTATTAAAAAAATTTATTTCAGGATTTTGAATTTAAGCGACATTTATATAATTTTTTTTTAATAAAAGTGCGTAGTAAATTGGACAACAACAAATATATTTTTTTATTTTGAAAAAAGAAAAAAAATCGAAAAAAGTTTAAGAAAAATTAGATGATTTTTTTTTTAAATATGTTTTATTATTTTGTTTTCTAAACTAAAAACAAACAATTGAATAACATTTTTTTTGATAACTAATTTAAAACAAAATAAGCAGACAAATAAGGACTAAATTATTACATTACAGAGTATAAACAAAATGCAAACTAAATAAAAAGAAGATATTTGTTTTAATTAAAAAAAAAAAAGAGCTTTAAAAATATGTATCCTACAATAAAATGTTTTATAAAACGAAAAAAAGTTCAAGAGATTCTGTAAAATGGTTTTATTTTTTATACATACAATATACCTTTTTTTAAGTAATTAAAATGGATAAAGTGGTCATTTTTGTTTATGTTCAATTTTGGACACTACTGAGTCTCATGTATTTCAATTTCATTATTATTTGAATATACAACAACACTGTTAATCATTATATATAATTATTATAGTCACTGATTTTATTATTATTTTTTCTTTTTTTGGTTTTTGTCCCATTAGTTGATTATAAAAAATAAATATATGACCGATATTAGCTTAAACAAAGGCTTATTGCCCGATATGGCAGTATTATTCGGCTATGTGATGAAAATCGCAAATCGCATAAAAATGGCGATTACGATTTCAAATCTCATGTTTATGCCAAAGTAAAGTAGTATATTTTGCTTAAACGTGGCTTCAAAATATTTCCTACCAATTTTAAGTAAAAATATGAAATTTAAAATTTAATCCACTATTCTCTTTGTTATTTGTTTACTCATACATAAGCGATTGAAAAGAAACAGCTAATCAAAATGGGAGAAACAGAACAAGTAAAACGCGTGAACTGCAGAACATACTAAAATAAAATAAGGTGATTTTCATACCGCATGTGAAACTAAAATCGCGTGATTTTCATCAAACGAAGTTTCTTAGTATATACAAAGGCTTCAGAAACATGACATCGGTTCTAAAAGCCGGTTTTTAAGCATATCTTTGTCATTTTTGTATCAATATAGAAAAAATTAAGAAAGGATTTCCGATATTACATATACCAGTTATCGGGTGGGTTTCATAAATGTCATTTCAACATGGTCCTAAAAATATGCACAAATTATGATTTTATTATTAAATTAACAAAAATTTCAAAAATTACACAAAAAATTTAACTTAATTAATTGTAATAAAAAAAAAAATAAAAATAAAAAAAAAGATTTATTTTGTCTTAGCTCTGTGGTCCCTAAAATATAAATAGAACTGTAAAAGCGTTGTTTTTAACTCATGATTTTTCTACCAATGACAACACTTTTTGTGGTCTTTTTTTAGGAATTTTGTTAATTTCGGATTTTATGGTGAAAATCATGGGTGACATTTTTTTTAATTTTCTCTTAAAACGCGTTATTTTTGAAGAAAATTCCATTTTTTAATTTTTCGAATTTTTTGTGAAACTTTAGAATTTTGTTGAATTTTTTTTTCTTTTGATAGAATTTTTTTATTTCAATTTTTTTTAATAAATTTTGAATTTTTTAATGAAATTTCAATATTTAATGTAAAAAAAGGTTAACTAAAAACATATTTTATCGAAATTTTGTACAGAGTGTTCCTATTTTCCAAGCGCTTGCTATACTTTACTATTTTGTAAATACGGTTATATACATAGACATATTTTCATTAATCTCAAAATCCTTTTGATTAATAATAATGCATCATAGAAGATAAATTAATTTAAAAAGCAAAAAATCAACAACATGCATTTTAGGGAATAATTAAAATATGTAACAAAAATAATTAAAAAAAAAACAAAAAACATTATTATCAAGAGTTTAACACTAATGGGTTAGTTTAGTTAATAATATAGTGAATGGAAAACAAAAACTAAAAACTAAAAAAAAAAAAACAAACACATAACAAACAAAAAATGTAATAAATTAAGTAAAAACAAATTATGTTTAAATCATATCATACAAATGAAATAAAATGTGTGCTTGTGTTGTGTTAATATTTTGCCTGATTAATAATATTTCTTTTTTCATTTTCTTCATAAGAGTAAAAGTATAAAAATTAAAAATAAAATGTATATCAAACTTACGGCTTTCATAATGCTTTTATCCCAAGCCACACAAGATTCCAAAACATATAAAGCCATTGCAAGCTGGGCGGTAGTATGAGAACGTGAAACAGCATCACGCCAGGAGACCAAACCTTTTGGAATATTTTCCACTTTCTCATCTTTGTCACTATCACAATTACTGGATGGAGAATCACCGCCTGAATTATTTTCGTTGTTGCCTGCTTGTGATTGAGAATTGAGGTCGCCCGAGCTATTGTTAGCACTGGAGCCCGCATTATTAGCATTGTTAGCTGCTATAGCCATGGCTCGTTCATTAAATGCTGATGGATTAAAGGCCTGTTGTTGCTGCTGCTGTAGTAGGGCCTGCTGTTGTTGTTGCTGCTGTTGCATTTGTTGATAATAGGCGGCAGCGTTGGCGGAATTTTGTGTTTGTGTGTTTTGTTGATTTTGGGCAATGGCCGCTAGGTGAGCATCACCGGTTTGAGCTCCTAAAGGAGGTTTTAAATATCGTCTTTCTATATTAGCTTCTAAATCTATGATACGTTCCCTTATCATTGGTATAATACTAACAAAGTCCTCTTCTGTAATATCGGCATCACTTTCCAAATTAAGTTCGGATTCTATTCTGGGCGGTAATTGCCAATGTTTCAATTGCATAGATGCAGAAGCGATCTTGTCTTCCAATACTTCTAGTTGTTCCAATAAAGCCATTTCAACTCTTTTGGCTATTTTAGGTGTCCAGTCATTTGGTTTGTCGGGCAATAAAAAATCTTTATCGTCCGGTCTTGCCTCACCCATGGGATAGGGCAGACCCAAGGGAATTTCTTGTGTCAGAAAACGTGTTAGATTCTCCTTAAGTTCTTTTTCTCTTAAACCCGAAGGATTGAGGGAGTTAATGACCTGTTGCAACATCTCCATGGTATCAATTTTCCACCAACCATAACGCAAATTACGTTTAACATAAGTGCCTTTAAGTCTTTTAGGAAACCCCTCACGTTTGATTTCCTCCAATATTTGGGATTCTTCCACCGACATTTGCAAAGGTGTAGGGATATCGTACTGTATGAAATTGCTAATATTGGCCAAAGACATTTGTTGCATATTTTGCAATGAAGATTGCAAAGCTTCATCTAATTTTATTTCCAATTTAGGTTTTACATCTTCAGAAAATTCTCCTTCTCCTAGTCCTCCCCCACCACCGCTATCGCAGAGAGAGTCCTTAGGAAAAGGAAAAAATTTTATTTTGTTTTCGTTTTTTACCAACGTTTTCTTATCGACTCCATCAACACCCTCACCCTCCTCGTCATCGCATTCCATATTGTTATTGTCTTTACCATCTACATCTGCGTCTTCACTTTTCATCGTTGCTGCAGAATGATGACGAGGAGTCTCCAAGGAGTTTTTTGAATTTTTCTGTAATTTTTCCTCAAATTCTTTCAGTTTCTTTTCGATATCTGCCTCATTGAGACCTGACAACGAGAGTATGCATTCCGAGGTTAATTTCGTTAGATCAGCGTTACAATCATCCATAGTAACTGTAAAATATTGAACATTATTCGAAATATCCCAGGGATGACCTTGAATTTGATAGTTAGAGCCACAAGTAATGTTTGCATACATCTTTTGGAATTCCTTAAGATTAGTGGCATTTTGAGGTTCTGTTGTTGTTAACGGCACTTCACGATTAACAATCGAAAACCACTTGACTTCCGGTATTTCGCTAGTAAATATTGGTTTAATGTCAGATGGTCCCGTCGACGATACAATTATGCAATCATCTTCTTTCTTATCCTCCAACTTGCAATCGGTCTTAGTGGCACTTATGTTGCTGCATAGATTTATGGTGGGAGACGAGACGGTGGTGGATGGGGTGGGATTTGTCAGCATGGAAGTGGTCGAAGTGATAGAATTCATTTTATTCAAATCTGGTTTATCACAGTTAATAGTTATAGAATTCTGATTAAGATTCATTGACATTAACGAAGTTGTTGATATTTGATTGTGGGACGATGTTGGTAGTGGAGGTGGTGGAAGTTTTATATCCACTTCCATTTCCTCCTTTTTAGGCGGTTGATTCATTATATTCATTGGTGGCAAGAGACCAGCGGCATCAGGTTTCTCCACTTTGGCTGTACCATTATTATCCACTTGTATGCCATGGGGTTGTATGGCCACATCATAATCATCATCGTCATCATCACGTAAATCTACTATTTCTGGTTCTATGCGATTTGTTTCGATGACATCATCATCCGAGTCATCGGCTGGATTGTTGTCCGCAACATTTTCAACCAGTGGTGGTATTGGATTTGTTGGAACACTAGTAGCTGTAGGTAGTGATTCCAATTCTTTCATTTCCACATCTTGTTCTTCCTCTAAGTTATCATTAGGATTCTTAACATCGTCATTTGAATCTGATTCGGCCGGCATATTTTGTTTCCTTTCTTCATCTTCCTGCTCCAATATCTCGTGATATTGGAATATATCATTTTGTGCTGATTCCAAAGCTTCAATAAATATACCACCAGCTTTTGGTAGACGCCAGTAGCGTCTCCAAAAACGATCTTGGCCGAAGCATGTGGCCCTTAGTTGATTAGTACTCTTTTCCAACACTTCTTTGCAGTTCAATGATGCTCTTATGATTTTATCCAATTTCTTTTGTAATTCATCGGCCGATAGTCTATTGTCTTCATCTTCTTCAACATTGGTAATTTCGGACTCAATGTCAGAAAGATCTTCATCCATGCCCACATCAGTGGATGCATCATCATTAATCCCCTTAATAGTTTTCTTGGCCCCTAATAATGCATTAATATCGCCTGTAGCTGAGCCACCATTGTGGTATGAAGTGGAAGTTAAGTCATCCAATTTGGCCATCTTAGTGGGTGTTATATCACTTGAGACCATCAAATTAGCAGCAGACAATTTGCCATCATCCAAATTGCTAGTCATGTTGGTTATGTCCTTATCGGCTGCCTTCTGAGGACCGTCCAAATCTACATCCATATTTTCATCTTTGCTACTGTTGTTATTTTGTTCACCTCCAGTTTCCAAAGAGGTAGTAGCCACGGGATTCTCTTCCCCAATAGTACTTTCTTTTTTATTTGCATCATCAGCCGTTTCCTTCTCTAAACGTTCAGCATCTAATTTCTGTTGTGCTGCCATCGCCTGCATGGCTGCCTCACGCTCAGCTTGTATCTTCTCATAAGCCTCTATTCTTGATTTGCGCATATGCAAAGCCTTATACTTCCTCACTTTCATATCAGTCATGTATTTTTCTTTACGCATTTGATTGCAAGTCTCTAAACTATTATCGATCTGTTTGAGCACGGCCTTATTCATAAGCAAATCATTGCACAAATGAGCCAATATTTGTGTTTTCTTTGTGGGATTAAGCGCCACAAATGGTCGATCCTTTAGAGCCAATGACATTTTCCATGTTTCGTTTTCATGTAACAACTTATAGTATTCGGCATTTTTACCAGTGTGTACTACAGTTTCAGCATCAATTTGATGATGATCTGGCACCTTGCGTTCACGTTCACGATCCATAACAACACCAAACATTTGTCGTATTTCACCGGTGGCCGTGGCATACAAATAGATGCGTAAAATTTCCGACACATTGGAATTGGTAATGTCCGCATTACGTAGAGATTGTCCCAGTAGTGTGGTATGACGTCCCGGATTTGGTATACCCGGATCTTCTATGGCACATACCAACAAATGTGTCATCACAGATAAAAGTTCTTCCTCAACTTCAGCATTACTATCGACTACTAAAGCATCGTGGAGATTCTGTAGGGTGGGTAGCGATTCCATATCTGAGTGAAAGATAAAGAAAAATAAAATAAATTATTTTTTTTTTTTTATTAAAAATAAAAGCAATTCATCACCTAAAATGCAAAATGTCGTAACCACTGAAGAAATCAAATGTTAGCTTTTACATCCACACAAAATTTCACACTCATATTTTCAAATTAGCAAAAGTCAAAAAGCCATAATATTAACTTTATAAATGAAACAGTCGCTAAATATGTTTCATTTAAGAACAATTAGTTTTGAAATGTACTTATGTTATGCCATATACATATGTTTTAGCTTTAGGTGAGCGCATAAGAAATTTTCCTTTATTGCTTAAATTTAAAGCATAAACATACATATTGTGGTTACGGCCTTTTGCATTTACATAATGATTTTTGCTTCTGATGTAAAATGTGGTTATGACCTTTTGCATTTTAGGTCACAAATCATTTTATTTAAAAAAAAATGAAAGGTAGATATAAGAAAAATTAAATAAATTTTTAAACAAATGAAAATATATATATCGACCATTCCAGGAAATAACACCCGAAAAAGTGTATATTTTTTTACTTGATTTGTATATAAAAACTCCATTAAGCCTTTTACCAATTTTTTATGTAATTTAGTCGGCATTGAAAAAAACACGTTTTCGATCCATAATATTTTAAAAATATAAATGCAGTTTTTAGATGCATTTTTGTTAGTTGCGAGTTTATTAAATTTTATTTTTTCAAAATTGTATTGAAAAATGATTTCTTTATTAAAACTTAAAATAACAAATAGTCTGATTCATACTGATAATGCCAGAAGAATATAATTTTTATATGAAAAAACTTAAACTAGTTGAAGAAATGGGGAAAATTATGCAAGATTTCAAACTTTTCAATTATGTTAAAAAATTAATAAATTTGATTAGCATATTTAAAGAAAATGCTTTTCAAAAATGCAATTGCATTGTAATGAATTTTTAAAAAAAATATTTTTTATTTATAAAATATTCATGTTTAAGCAAACATAATTACAATTCAAATGCCGTTTAAATCACAAATATCTACATAACCTTCCCAGAAATATTTGTATTTAAAGTTTTTTGCTTTTCAGATTTTTTGTACTTTTTCGAAAGTGAAAAAGAGAAATAAAATATCGAATTTTCTGAATTTAGCGAATATGAAAACGGAAATATTTATAGATACCCATAACTTTATACGTATAAAATTTTATAAAAAATCGGACGACACTTGGTATAATTTTTGTTCTAGAACTAGTTGAGAACAAATACATTTTTTTCCTGGGAATTATTAAAAATTATTATTTTTTTATTAATAAAAAAAAAAAAATTAAAATATTTTGTTTATTTCCAAATTAAAATAATAATTACAAAAAAATATTTGAAAAAGGCTTTTTTTAATTATTTACTATACTTTTGAATACTAAAAATAAATTTTTATGATTCTTTTCAACAGAAATTAAACTTACCAAAACCTAATGTTTCACCAAAGTTGTGTAAAAATTCAAAGACCATTAATAGATCAGCCATAGCTTGACCAGGCAAACGATTACCAGCAATACGCTCTAAATCGGGTATTGGATGTAATTGCAATAGTTCCGAATCTTCTTGTGGTTTTCTATCAGAAAAAAAATAATTTTACAAATTAATAAAAAACTTTAATATAAAAATTATAAATAAAAAAGTTCATATCGTCACCGTAACCACTGAAAAATCAAATATTGGTTTTTACTAGATTATAATGCACTGACTCGAACTACATCCACACAAAAAAATGTCATAATCATACCTCCAAAAACGGCATGAATATTAGCAAAAGCCAACTTCAGATTGAAGCAATTTTTAAATTTGTTCCATTTATTTTTTTTTTATATTTTTTGCACTTAAATTTAAAGTACAAAAATAAAACTTGTGGTTACGGTCTTTTCTATTTACAGAATTTTTTTAACTTCTGGTGTAAAATGTCAAAAAGTGTGGTCACGGCTTTTTGCATTTTAGGTGACGATATGATATGTGAAAAAATTAACTCAAGTAAATTTATTAATTTTTTTTCTAACAGCACCTCACCTTATTTGTGCTAAAATATCAGCATCTCGTTTACGAGCTGCCAAGCGTTTTTCCCTTAAAATTAAACGATCCAAAACCATTTGATGTTTTTTCTTTTCACGTTCCTCAAACTTACGACGTAATTCCAATTGTCTTATGAGAGCCATATGCTGGCGTCTACGTTCCCGTTCCATTTCAGCAGCCAATAACATTTCCTTTTGACGATTAAGTTCCTAAACAGTAAAACAATATATATATACTATCGTGTTATCACAATTTAACAAAGTTTAATTGAAATTTAGATTTATTTATTTACAAACTACTTTTCTAAAGAACAAATCTATAAGTGATTTATATTTTTAGGTTTTAAAAAATTTGTAAAATTTTTTATATACCTGTTCTTTAGCTAAAATAGCTTCTTGACGTTTCTTTTCCTTTTCCTAAATTAAACAATTTTAATAAATAAAAAAATCAAATATTAACAATATTTTCCGTTGTAAATTTTAGGTAGAATTTATACAAATAATGAAAATTTGAAAATAAATTTTAAGGTAAAAGAAAACTCAAAAAATAAATCAAAAGATTTGAAAGTTTTAAAACTGTAGATATTAGAGAAATTGTTCTTAAAGTAATTACCTGTTGTTTTTTGAGTATTTCCTCTTGTTTAAGACGCTCTAATTCTTCTTGTTTCTTTTTGCGGGCCTAAAAAGTCAAATTCAAATCAATATTAGCAATAACAAACTAGATATAATAATAATAATATGATGTTACCTCTATGGCTTGTTGATTTTTCAATTCTTTTTCTTTGCGTTGTTGTTCTAATTTTTCGTTTTTCTCCAAGCGGGCTTTTTCCTTATTGCGCGCCATTTCTTCTTTTTGCAATTTCTTCGCATCACGCAAAGCCTGCTGTTGTTTGGCGATTTCAATGCGTTGTTCAACATTTAGAGTTTGACGTGTAAAGATTTTAAGATCCTCCAAACGTTTGGCCACATCCTCATCCGACATACGTATGTAATCACCATCATTGGCATATGGTGGTGGTGCGGGTTGTAAGAAAGAGCCTACAATGGCTCGGGCCGAGAAGCTAAAGTTTTCTCGTGTTAATTTTGAAGGATTCTTTTCTAAATGCTAAATTGTTGTAAAGAAAAGAACAACGTTAAAATGTTTATATATATGTATATTTTTTTTGTTAAAAACGCAATTATTAAGCTGTAATCATCTCTTCTATGGTCTACTAAAAATTGATCTACAAACTCACAGAAAAAACATGTCCCATGGTTTTTAAGGGAACATTACTGCCAGGAGCAAAATAAACCACTTCTCCCTTGATTTGCCCCGCTTTGGTAAGACCTCTAATGACTGTCTCACGTTTCCAACCCAAGTCTAAGGGCACTCTTAATTCAGTAACATTTAAGAGATTCGGCTCTTCACTTTCTGATTCGGAAAGTCCACTTTCAGCAGCTACACTTTCTGAATCTGTTGATACTTCCATTTGAGCATTAGCTTCTGTTAAAGCTTGACGTATTTTTTCCTAAGGTATAAAATCATAAATTGACTTCAGTTCCAGTTCTTTGCTTACAAACACTTACTATATCAGCGCCTTGTTGTAATAACTGTTGAGTGGAGAGCATGGGTTTCACACCCACTGCTCGTGATTGAGCGAGTAGCGAGGCGACCGTATTCTTTTTGGGTTTCGAGACACCACGACCTAAATTACGAGGACGTCCTTCTTTGAATGGCGGCTGATTTGTCCGGTCGTTGCCCATACCACCAACACCACCACCACCTACACCACTGGCCGAAGAGGAATTGCTACTACTATTACCTCCAGTATTGGAACTATTTGCTGCTCCACCACTACCACCACCGACACCACTACCACCGATACCGCCACCACCGCTACTACCAAGAGCAGCAGTTATGGAACTTAAACTTTGTAAACTATTTGAACCCGTATTGCCAGAGTTATTACCACCAGAACCGCCACTGCCACCACTGCTACCTGATAAATCATTACTAGACGCAGATGATTTATCTGGTTTCATGGACAAATTAAGCGGAGCATCAAAATCTTCAATAGTAATTGTAGCTCCGGCAACATTCGAATTGGATAGCGATGTATTCGATACTGAAGAAGCAGCCGGTTTCAAACTGAGATTAACACCCGAGTTAAGATCAGTTGTACCGCTCAAATCGTGTATATCTTTATTTTTATTCGATAAGTTATACGCTCCATTCGAGGTAATAGTAGGTGGCAATTTAATGACCTCCACCCGATCCGAAGATGAGTCACGGCTCGTTCGACCACTGCTCGGTCCAGTCAAGTCCAAGTGCGGCGTACTCTGTGACGATGAGGCCGCCGAGGCGCCCGAAGATTTTGATGTGCTACTCGCTCCGCCAAAACCACTCAAGGCAGCAATCTGAGCAGCCGTTAGAGTGGGAGGTAAGTTGGGCCCAGGACCAGCATTGGCTGCGGCAGCTATGGCAGCATACTCCATTTCGAGTCTAGCCTTTTTCGCCGGGCTAAGAGCTGAAAATGCAAGGCAAAATGTTTTTGAATCAAATACATTTTTGGTTTCTTGTTGTTGTGTTTGATCTTGATCAGAAATGGTCTTTTTACGACCACGTGTAGTAGTACCGGGTATTTTGGGGCCCACGATGGATGATGTGTATTTGATGATTTCCGTGTCGGGTGGCAAACGTACTCCTAACAGCGAGGGATGGTCACTAAAAAAAGAGTTATGAAATAACTCACATATTATTTAGAGTCTCTTTAGGAAAGCAGACAAAAAACTTACCCTAATCCTCCAGATGGCAAAAAATCATTTGCCGATGCCTTATTAACAGATGCCACAGTTGACCCTGTAGTTGAGCTAGAAGAGACACCCACATTATTGCCTGTATTAGAGTTGGCAGCAGCAGCTGCCGAATTACTAGCCGCGAAAGCATTCATGGCTGCCTGCATACTCTGTTGTGGCGTCATTCCCAATGTACCAAATTGTGACAACGAATTTAAAGCATTTAAGGAGGCATTATTTTTATCCTCATTTTTATTACGTGATGACGAGGATGATGACGAACCACTCATACCACCTCCGCCACCATTACCAGCCAAAGAGCCATGTGTTGCCATAAGACTACCAGAGGATGAGGAATTATTTGCAGCTGTTGATCCAGACAAATGATGTGAGGAAGAAGTATTATTTGATGAAGAATTACGTGATTTCTTTGATGATGATGACGATAATGTGGACGATGTAGGATTGGCAGCTGCGGCAGCCGCCGCCATTTGCATAGCCAATAGTTCTTTGTGCAAGACAACAGGATCATAAGCTGACCCGGGTGATGGAGGCAATTGTACGGATATTGTAGAAGACGATGATGAGGCTGAGGTTTTGCCAAGGTTTGAGGAATTATTCTGTAGAAATAAAAATATATTTTTAGATTAAATTTATTTTAGTTCAATAGCGAAAGTAATTACTTTGTATGAGTTATTAGAGTTGCTATTGTTATTATTGTTATTGCCACTATTTCCAGAGCTGCCCATACCCCCTGAGGGTGTTATTGTCGTGCCAGCCCCTACCAAATGCATGCCCGCCAAAGCGGCAGCTGGATTATTAGCCACAGCTGCTGCAGCTGCGGCCGCATTTAAACTATTGGCCAATGATTGTTGCTGCTGTTGTTGTAGTTGTTGTTGCTGCTGCTGCTGTTGTTGTTGCTGTTGGCGTTGCTTTTCCTTACGTGACTTACTACTTGATTTACTACCTGACGATGAACTGCCACCTATATTCGAGCCTGAATTACCACTTGAGACAGAATTAGGGGTTCCTGACGCAGAAGAGCTACCAACCCCGCCACTATTGCCTGAACCTGCACCAGCAGCACCTAAACCTAAGGCTGCTGGTCCAAAAGCGGCTGCCAAATCAGGATGGGGAAATGGTGACAAGCCAGAGGCTTGCAAACGACTAAAATAGTCTTGGGCAGCTAATTGGGCCATAGACCACCAACCTAAAGGATTTACAAAAATTAATACAAATTATATATTATATGATTTTTTTATTTATATTTTATTTATATCATGATACAATAAATAACAAGGTACAATTATTAGAGAAAACGTTTTCAAATTTATTTTCCCAGAAAAGTCAGTCAAAAGAAAATATTAAAAAATTAAAACAAATTTCAAAAATAATAATAATAATTAATATTATTATTACTATTATTAACAAATTGAAATTAAAAAAAAATCCCAAAATGCAAAAATAATTAAAAACCATACTTTTTGTTAAATAAATCTAATCAGTGTAATAAATTGTGTACAGGGAAAACATACATACATATGTACATACATGTTAATTTTTGCAAAATATAGCCAAAAAGTATTAAAAATATTTATTTTTATTTAAATTTTAAACTAAATATTTTTACTTTATCTACATAATTGTATTTTTTGTTTTTCTTTTTTCAATATTATTATTTTTTTTTTTTGTTATTTTCTATGTTACAAGACTTGAAAATGACAACTCACACTAATAATTCTACCTTGTTTAGTTCTATTATGTATTTATATATATTTTCTTTTATTTTTTATTAACATAAAAATACATTTTTTATTAAAAAAGAAATGAATATATATTTAATAATATTGTATATATATGTAAGCTTCAATGGCCTTTAAGAAATTTATGAAATTTGCACAATTTTCTATTAGAACATCTTTTACAAGATCTTCTAATTAAGAACATTGAAGTTTTCTTTTATCTAGGAGCGTTTTCTTCAAACATCATTTTTAACAAAGTAAATGAGTTTGCTGTTTAACCCCAATAAATTTACAGCCACAGACCCCCTCTTTTGGGCTGCTAATAGGATTTGAACCAGGGGTCTTTAAAATCATATACTATCAAATAAATCTAAAGAGCACACGATTTAGACAACTGAGCTAAAGCAGACATCAAACATGTTTGAACAAAACAATAAGAAAATAAGTTGTCCCTTCTTAAGCTTTTCTAACATTTCACTTAAAATCAAACGTATACTGTACTCATTAACTCACTTGCTGGATGTAAACCGGCCAAACTTGCGGCTTGGGAAGCTGCCACCGCCATAGTGTTTTGATGATGATGTCCAGCGGCCGCCGCTGCGGCTGCTGCAGCCATAGAATATCGATCATTGGCCGCAGTAGCCGTAGGATTAGGTAAAAGACCCAAACCAGCAGCGGCTGCTGCATTAAATTGTGCGTTAAATAAAGGATTAGCAGCTGCTGCTGCGGCTGCAGTAGGATCACGACCCCAATAAGCTAAAACAGTTTTGAAAGGAAATTAAAAGAAAAAAAATTAAAACAATAAGAAACACTTACCAAATAAAGAGGCTGCATCTAATAAGGCAGCAGGATCATGAGCACCACCGCCTGCACCGCTAGCACCTGAATTGCCAGATGATTTGCCACTACCACCGCCCCCACCTTTTCCATCATTTTGTTGTCCACCCTCACCCGCATTTTTATCCATGTTTTTCATGAATGTATGGGGGTCAAAGGGTCTATTGTTACGTTTAATTTTGAAGTTTTTTTGTTAAACAGAATTTTTCAAAGTATTTCTTGTTGACTCCTACTACTCCGGTTTAGTAGTTGCTGTTGTTGTTTTTGTTTTTCTTTGTGTTTTGTTGTGATTAAATAAATTTTAATAGGTTTTCTCATTTCACTTTAGTTCATTTCATACTTGTTCACACCAGCATGTTGTAGGGAATTTTGCTAAAAAAACAAAAAAAAAGAAAATTAAAAATAAGATAAAGCAAAAGACACAAATAAAAACAAAACAAACATGTTGGCTGTCAAAACCAACTCAAACTTTTAATCTTAATACAAGATTTTCAACACTTTACAACTCAAACAATGTACAACTTAACGAAATAAAGAGAGTATAAAAGAGCGAAAAATAATTAAATCTCTTTATTACTTTTAGTACTTTTTCTTCTTCTATATTTCTATATTTTCTTTGTTTTTGCACACCAAATACGTTGAGGAAACAAAATAGAGTAAAGAGGAAAAATAATAAAAAATAAAACATAAAAGAAAGAGTGGAAATGTCAAAATAATAAAACATAATAAATACACACAAAATACGATTGGGTATAGCATCAAAGACAGACCGTCAAATAGAAAAACAAAATAAATAAATAATAAAGTATAAAATGTGAAAAACATATTGGCCGCATTCGTAGCGGACAGACAACGAAGAAAAATTTTTAAAAATGGTCAATTAATTGGCCTAAATATTTTTTTATGACAATTATTTTTTTGTTATTATTTAGATTAATTATGAAAGTTGTATATAATGAATAAAATTTCAGTAATAATATTAAATGATTAATTAATATTAAATTTAATGGAAATTTGTATTACCTGCATACACACGGATCAAGTTACAAATGTACGTAAAAATTTTACGCACATATTTTTTCAAATTCCTATTACTATCGTGTATGGAAACTAGGGATGCCAATCCCGAAAAAAAATAATTTACGGCAAGACAGAATATAAAAATATTTACAGAAATTTACCAAATTTATTTTAAAAAATAATTTCATAAATAAGAACGTTATGTTTTGCTTCTTAAAACTCATATAAGGGACTTATTCTGTACAACGAGACGAAAATAAATTTTGATTTTTTTTTTTCATTTTTCACTCATCTAAAAAGATGTATCATACGAGAGCGTGCAAATTTTACATGCTTTATAATGTGACGATATAAATGCATGATTTACAAGATGATAAGCATTGTTTACCATATTATTTACAAATTTTTTTAACAATAATATTTTTATTATAACATCTTCACATAGATAACTGTCTAGCAATTTTGCCTAATTTTATCCGGGCGTATTGATTTCTTATTGTTTAGATAAGAAACTTCTGCAATATGAATATAAACATTGCGGCGATAATGTTTTTCCTTCTAAGCAATACGGATTCGAATAACTTTCCTATTTTTTGATTGTATGTATTCAATTTTTTTTTTATATTAAAAATGTATTCTCATTTGAAAAATAAATCCACAAAAATCCCGAGATTTGATATTATAAAATCTTGAATACCGGGATTTGCAAAAACCAGTCCTGTTTGGCATCCCTAATAGAAATGAAATAACATGAAGTTCCGCGAAATTCTTTCTTCAAATATTTTGGACATTTTCTATCGTCAATTATATTTTAAGGCACCATTAGAAATGTCTCATTCACTTGATATATATACTCATTTTACCCTGTAATTGGAAAAGTTAATTTTAATGGCATACAATGCAAGTTATTAGTTAAGGATATAAATGTCCTCAAAAGTAAAAATTTATCAAAAAGCGTCAAATTGATGTAAAATAGCTGCCAAATTTCAAAAAACTTTTTTTTTTCTTTTTTTGATTATTTTCGCGGTTTTAAATGAACTTATTAGAATTTTCACAAATTTATCATTATTTGTAAATGAGTGTAATGAGTACTTCCACGCAATTTATTTGCAGAATTTGCTAATTTATCATTTCGGGAACAAAATACATAAAATTGTCCTCTTAGATCTAAATGTGTTAAATACTTATTATCCTCAATAGTAATAGGATATGCATTTTTAAAAATTTCAGAAATTTATAAAATTACATCTTTGAACAAATGTAAACTTTGAATGAATTTACAAATTCTAAACAGTTTGAGGACAAAATTCCACAAAATTTTATCCTTTATAACATAAAAACGGAAATCACGAGGATTTTTTTATCAATCGATAAAAACTTTTTTATGTCTGATGCCTATTGCAAACATAAATCAACTCAAAATTTCTTTATTAAACATTTAAGATGTCTCATCTTTGCAAATATATAAAGAAAAAATTGTTTTTCTTTAACGGAACTTTGAGGAAAAAATGAAAGAATTGCACTATATTTTTATAAAAAATATCAATTTAGAGTGCAGAATTTGAATATGTTTTTCGTCTAGACGAATTGAGATAATTCAAACATTTTTTCATCATATTATTTTGAAATATGTAGCAAATTACAGTACATTTTGAAAAAAAAAAAAAATTGTAAGTGTAATATCTTTTTAACTATAAGAAATAAATAAGGTTAAGAAGTTTATTTTTTCTTTATCTTGCCAAACACTTTACAGAAATAAAAAGTCTTTAAAAACATTTCAAGAAGTTACGATTTTTGAAATTTTTACATACTGGAGGTAGTCAAATTTGATACCCTTGAGTTATCACAGGGTGATTACAATATGATTTTTCTACTAGCCTAAGTCTTCCTCTGCAACTCTTCCATACATTTCAATTTCAATCCGAGAAAATTTCTTGATATTTCGAGGTAAACTGTAGTAAACGTTTGCATATGGATGTGTTGTATTCTATTTTTATTTTTATAATTACTACTATTTATGGGAATATATCTTTTGTTATCTCTTTTGTATAATTTTGATTTGTATTGAGGATGAGTGAATAGATTTTTGTTATTTTAATTTTAAATATCGTTATTCAGGAGTGAATCTCTGTAATATATATAATTTGGCCTAATCTAACCTTTGAGATCTCAAAAAGATCAAAATAAATATAATAAATAATTAAATAAATAATATAATAAAAATAAAATAAATACTGATTAAAGAAAGCAAAAAAAGCATCAAAAAGAGACGTATAAAATGGAATATATGTATCTGTACGCTGAATAAAAAAAATTAAAATCTGGCTTCGTAAAGATTTCTAGGATGAAAAGCCGAATTTTAATTTTCTACTACACCTGGGAGCTTTAGAAAGCTCTGTAAAGAGAAAAAATGCTTTAAAAACTACACAGAAATCCTCTTAGTTCTACTCCCTGATAGAAATTAAAATATGTTCAGTAAATTATATATACAGTGTTGGACTGTCAGACGAAACAAAAGTCAATTTTTTAGAACTGATGGAAAATCATTTGTACGTCGTCCAGCGAATGCTCCAAAATATACAAAAAAAAAAAAAAAACTATAACAAAA
>MINK01012753.1:0-14783 GCA_001735545.1 Phormia regina
AATTTTGCTACCCAAAAAAAAAAAAAAATGAGGCAAATATTTTTTGTGTCTTTTTTTTTTTGCTGTCACAAATAAAAGTTTAATTAAAAATGTATATACAAAAAAAATATATGAAATTTTAAGTGGTTTAAAATCATAAATATATTATAATTAGTGAACATTGAAATTTGCTTAAAAAGGCTTTAATTTAAATTATTATAGTAATTTATATTTAAACTAAAATAATACATAGTGAATATAGAAATTTGCTCAATAGCACTTAAAAATTTATTTCTTATACATATGTGTTTGCGGCAGTAGACACATAAATTTGTTTTTAAATGTACTATACCTCAATTAGTTTTTTTGAGCAAAAAACTTTGCAAAAGGGTCATTTACCCATTTTTTTTGTTTAGAATATAATACTTAAAAATCTTTTTAATGGCCCATCAACAGCAATAAATATTGGTCATTAGGCAATATTTCAAACTCATACGTTCATAAGGATTTATTTTTTGATGATGTGTTTTGTTTTTTTCTTGTGCTATTTTCATTGTTTTTATTACATTTTATTATAATGTTATACATTTAAGTGCATCTACACTGAAAGAAAATAAATGTGTTTTTTTATCAAAATCAGTAGACTAGAAAAATTAAAAAGTTTTAATGAAATATTTGCATAGTCTTTATAAATTAATTCTTCAAAATGAAAACGCTTTGGGAAATGCTTGTTGTAAGAAATATAGTGATATGGAATGTGACACCTGGGATAAATATATGGATACTATTATTATTATTTGTTTTAATTTAAACATTTATAAGCGTTTTTCTTTAGTTTTAATATTTAAAATGAGAATTATTAATATTAAACATATTTGGGGGATTCAAAATATGAGCAATATTTTAAAAAAATTCCTATTTACTATTAAAGTATTTTGATTAACTTATTTTTAAATCTGAAAAATTACATATTATCAACCTTTCTTAATAAAATGCATTTTTTTTATAATTTTAGCCTTTTTTAAGAAAAATATCGAAAAATTTTTTTTGCATGATATACTAAAACGAAATCAAAATTTTTGCGAACATTTTTTTACAATATTTTTATTATAATTGGCTTAAAATTACGATTTTTTTGATACGCATTTCAGGACTAAACTCAATATTATTTTTTGGATGAAATGTTCTAGACCCGTGACACTCAATCGCTGGTAGGGAACTGAAGATCAATTTAAAAAATTGTTTCAATATTTTTCTCATATTCAACAAATTTTTAGGCATCCTTTGAGTGGTGTTCCCATAATTTGTTTTCTACGGGACACTTAAATGTTATAAAATTTTATAAAAGAAAAGCAATAACAATATTTCTTATTTATTGAAAAATTTTACGACTTATGACAATACAACACATTGTTATAACGTTATGTGTTTGTTCAAAAACTTTAACGCAGAGAAAATATCTTTCTACGCTACCTTAAAGTATACTGTTCGACTTCTTTTATTTGACTTAACAATATCTGTCCGTCCGTCTGGTTGGTTGGTTGGTTGAATGGCAGTCCATTAGAGCGGGACGCCAGTCACCCCCTGGAATAAAAGAATTATTAATGAGGTTTCCAGAAATGCAAAAATTATCTTTTTTACCACGCCCCAAAATACCACCCATTTCTTTTTTTTTGTGTATAGCGTCGCCATTTTAAGTCCGCTACTGATTGACTGATTCATTATTCCATAGTCCAAACGTAGGAACGTAGGTAGGTCTACCTCTGTATAGATCCACTAAGATGGGATTTTTAGAAATTCGAATGTTCTGGGAGTAAAAAGGGTAAAAACGAGTAACATCGGTAACTTTATAATTCGCAAACTAACAACGATACAAAATAATTGAATAGTAGTCGTTATTCATTTAAAAAATAATTGGACAGGTGTCTGGTACTTTTTTGAAAATCGACCGTTTTAAAGAGAAAATTGGTAAAAACTATATTTTCGTTTTGGGCACCAATGAACATACAGATGAAATTCATGTCGTATTCATAACTTATCAAAAATGAGAAATACAAATTCGGTACTTTTTAGAAATTTTAGTACTTTTTTCATAAAACATTTTTTTATATTTATTGAACTATTGATATGACGATTTTAATATAGGATACTACTACAATTTAAAATTTATTGGATGGGTGAAAAAAAGTACCAAAAAAGGGGAAAAGGTGGGAAATTACATTTTATTCAAACTTAATAATGAATTTTCAATTACATTTAACATAGAAACATGAAATTAAGTAAATGTAGTCCTATATGGATAAGAATTCACAAGAGTGGAATTCTTGGTATGGTTCTATGTGTAAGAAATCAAGAAGAGGGACTTTTTGGTACTTTTTGTTCTTCTACTGTTAATTTTTTGAATTTTCTGTAATATTTAACCTAGAAACATGAAATTAAATACACATGGTCCGATGTTTAAAAGAATTCGCAAAGGAGGATTTTGTGGTACCTTTTCGTTCTACTAATGGTACTTTTTAAATTTTCTATAATTATTAACTTAGAAACATGAAATTAGGAATATGTTGTCCTTAGCTAATGAGAATTTATAAGAGGGGACTTTGTGGTACTTTTTTTGTTATTTGAATGGTACTTTTTGAATTTTCTATAATTTTTAATTTCCATGTCAAAACGAATTCTATGTCATGTTTAAACATCCTTTACTGTAGAAGAATTTTTCATACAAAAATTAATTTTAATTTACATTATTATTCAATAAAATCCGCACAACGCCGGGTTAATCAGCTCGTTTTAATATAAAATTGTTTAAAATATGCACATAGATCATAAATAATTACAGAAATTATAATCCTGTTCCGGAATTCATTTAATATATATTTTTAATTTTGCACTAAATTTCAACATCCGGACATTTAAAAATATGGCATTTTTGTTTAATAAGCTAATCATCGTTTTTGCATACAATTTTAAGGAATTTTGCTTAAAAATTATTACGAATGCTTTGTTAAGTTTTTGTGAATACGGCTGTAAATTTGGACTTCTTATTTCGCTTTTAGCCTCAAACTTTATCTTTTTGTTTCTAGTTATCCTTAACTAAAAGCTAAAAATTTACTCATTAATTTTTTTATATTAATAAGTATAAAAAATAGATATTATTTATGTTTGACGAAAATATTCATTTATTCTACAAGAATATTATAATTATTTTTTAACAAATTTTATTATCCACAGAAACTATAAAATATTTTTGGGAAATACCAAAAGCTTATGGGATCAAAACTAAATTTGTTTTTAAATGAAACAATATTTATTAACTTTTTTTATTTTTTGCGACATATAGCTTTTTCTAACATTTTTCAAGGTCTAATTTATTTAATTTTTTTCTGCTGCCCTGGCAACACTGTCTACAAGTTATTTGAAATGTTGGTGAATTTAAGAAATTTTAGCTTTATTATATTTTATTTCATTTTTATTTCTTCAAATAAATAAAATAAAAATAATTTTAAATTTAAAAACACAATACAACTAGTGGTGATGCAGTTAAAAGAAAACAATAATAATAAATAATGGCATTTTCTAATAATTTAATATCATATTTCATTGGCATTTTCATAATGACATTTTAAACTTATCAAATTTCCTATATAATTAATATTTCTTGCAATTGTGTTGTAATATGAAAATTAATAAAGCTTAACTTTAATAATATTTAATTTATTCAAAGTTTAAAACCAAATAGTATTAAAAAATTTCCTTTAATTTGTGTCTATTAATTAGAAACGTAAACGTTACAAATAAATTCTTTTAAGTGGAATCTGGCATATTTGAAAAATAATTTATTTATTTAACATTTTATTATGAAATGTAATGTAAATATTAGTATTTCTAAGAAAATAAAGGAATTCAAATAATTCCATAATTTAAATATACAATATGTTATTTGTATCAATAGTATTGATTTATAGTTATTAAGAAATTTCTATTAATTTAATCAAAAACAATAATTTCTGCAGAAAAATATCAATAAATATTCCTATATTTCACTTATACATATTTATTTAAATGCAATTAAATTCATTTATATATTTCAAAATTATATTTCATATTTTAAAAATTTATTTAAAAATTTCAATTGTTTACTCTCTATTAGGAATACAAAACGTCCAATAATTTTAAATTGCAATACAACCATAAGTAAATAAAAAAATAATTTAGATAAATATTTTTTTTTTTTTTTAATAAAATTTTTCACTTGCAATTTTTATTTAATTTCAATTAATACGTGTAAAGTATAATTATTGTATTTATTAATGCATAATGATAATGGTGCAACAATTGTAAACAGAGAGCGTGCTAATATAAAGAGAAGAAATAGGAGAGTTTTAAACAGAGTGAGAGGCATTATATTATAATTATAAAGAATAGGGTTAACGGAAAATTGTTGAGTTTCGACATTAACATTACTACACATACATACATCTAAGTAAAGATGGAATCTAGTTCTAAATATTATTACAGACAATAACTAAAGTCTGCAATAATATTTGAAAATTTTCCGATCGTCTTGTGATCGTTAATAATGAAAATAAATTTGCTCCGATTTTTTAATTATTAAAACCAAAAAGATAAAATTATAAGAATAAGATTGTAAATTATAATTATAACCAAAAATAAATCTGTTCATATCCGCTCCCTGATAGATATTCCAAATCTGGCTCGCTTAAGAGTTGTAGGCCCAATGGTTTAACTAGAAAACATTATTTACTATATCCATGCCAGACCAAAAACAAAACTTAAATTACTTAAAGAAAAACAAAACACTAAAAACTTTGAGTATCTCCATTCCCTGATAGAAATTTAAAAATCAAGGATTTGTAGGCTGAATATTTTATAATATTTTATTTGCTAACCAAATTATTAAACGTCAGAGCTTCAGAAAGCATTGGACAGAGAAACATACTTAGAATGCTTAGAAAATTACATATAAGTTCGCATGTGTCCGCTCCCGAATAGAAATTTCAAAAGTTTGTAGGAAAGCCATAAGATATCGATGTATACAATTTACTTAATATAGAAAAATATTAAGCAAATTTTTAATAATTGTAATAAAAATTAATTTTTGTATCGTAGTCTAGCTCTATGACCTTGAGGCAACACTTATTTGAAAAAAAAAATAAATTAAAAAAATATTCATATTCAGTTCCCTACCATTGATTTGAAAATCACGTTTCACATACATTTTCACCAAAACAAACAAAAAATTTCATTCTTTTATCGAGGTGATATGGAACAGTTTTTTCAAATGTAACAGAATTGGTTTATTTTCTTTTAGGTAAAAATAACGGGATTTTTATTTCGACTTCGAACAAAATAATTATAAGAACAAATATAAAGAACTTAGTATTTTAAAAAAATCAAATATTTTAAATTTGTTACGTAGTTAGGGATGACAACGTACAGTCAACATTACGTATGATATGAGTGATTCCATATTAAAACGGACATTTTCGGATTTTATACCTTCGATTTCCATGAAATTCGCTAAAGATATTAAGTATTGCAAATGTTACTCAAATCACAATTTTTCTTAGTAAAGAATCCCCCTGGTCCAAAAATATTCAAAACTCAAAAAGCGTTTGAATTTTTTCCAAAAGTAATCACACTTTATTGCTCAAAACTTCTAAACTCATGAAGTCTAAAAGTACAATTGAAATATTTATATACTTCGAAAGTTCAAAGGTCAAAATTGACAATAAAAAGATATATATGGTTTAGGAGTTATGAAGTAAAAGACAGAAAAAAACAAATTTTTTGTATGTAAAATTTAAAAAACTATTTATAATTTCTTATATATTCCATGTATATTTAAGAAGTTATAAATAGTTAAATAAACATTCATTTATTAAGTTCTTTATATTTTTTTCGTTTTTTAAACCGTCAATTTCCATACCGGGAAGAAACACTTGCAATGGTCAACGCATGTAGCGAATTCATTGATTTTTTTGTAAAAGGAGTTTTTATTGATTTTTTATTCAATTTATATGTATATTTTTTTTTTTTTTAATACGAGACTAAATTTCTTTTTGCAGCATAAACAATAAAAAGTAAAAACTACGTCCAAAGGCTAAATTAGACAGTTTGTATGTTTTCATATTAAAAATGTGTAGAGCAAATCGCTGTTCATTTTTTTACTAGATTTGAATCATAATAAGTAAAATGAATTTATTTCTCTCTGAAAAAAAAAAAAATATTTATATATAAATATATGAAGTAGTATTAAAATAAATGAGCGATATAAATTCAAAATCGTAAATCTTTTAGTTCAATTCATGGGTGTTTTGGAGATTTTTTTTTATATTTTAAAGTGAAACCCTTTATAAACAACAATTATTATATATTAAGAGAGCAAAACCAGATAATAATATCTCTATCAAATAAATACATAACATAACAATACGAATTATTAAAAAAATGAGATTTTTAATCAGACACCAAAACAAAATACATTTTGCACTATAAACACAAGCGAAAACAAGACAAGCGGAAGTTTTATATTTTATTTGTTATTAATTTTTCTGCTGTTTTGTTGATTATTTAGTAAAATAAAAACCAAAAAAAAAAAAAACTAAATACTTGTATTGATAAACAAATAAATTATTTTATTTAACAAAACAAAATTATTAGTTAACATTTCGACTAATTAATAATTTAACAATAAAATAGATCAAGAATAAAACAATAAAAAACAAGAAATTTATTTAAAACAAAAATATTAAAATAACATTCGAAGAAAATAAAAATTAAAGAAATTCCATAATAAAAAGCAAATATTTAGAATAAATTATTAGCAGAAGAGAGATAATAATAATAATTAACTATTTAAATTAAAAAATTATATAGGAGGGGATATACAGTTAAAATCCATATCATGAAATTTACAATAAATTGTAAACTTATTAATTTAGAAGTAACAAAGATATAAAAATTAATAAGATTATTCACGATAGGCAGTTTATTAGGTTATGTGATTATATAGTAATATTGAAAACAATAAAATAATTTATTTATATAAATTTTCATTATTTTCTAATACTAAGTACAAATAAACAGATAATCACATAATCTATAAACAAGGGTATGTATGAGTTGGGCAAAGTTGGTTATTTTTTTATAATGATTTTTTGTGTTTTTTTTTTTCTTTTAAATATAACCACATAATGATATAACCTGACAATCAGCCTATCATGAACCACCTTAATGTTTTTCTTTTGAATAAAAACGTTTTACAGTTTTAATTATTAAATATAATTTTTAATTTATAATTAATTTATGTTATTATGTTATTGATGGACTTTAATTTTATTTTTGCCAACAAATTGTTTATATATTTTTATATTAATACAGTTAATATGTTAATAGTTTCTAATTATTTGTTATTAAAACATAAACAAATTTAATTTGTTTATGTTTTAATTGTTATTTATCTTGAGGTGATTTATTGTATTGTATTAAATGTTTTATTAATTAATTTTATATATTCGTACCTTCTTTATATAAATTTTTATTTAATTTAATTTAAAATATTTTTGCACACTTTTGTTTTTGTTTATTAATAAATTTAAATTTAGTTAATTAATAATTTGTATTGTTGTTGCGCTTTGTTTATTGTTGTTTATGTTTTTTTATTATTATTATTATTATTGGAATTTCTTTTGTGTCACTTTTCTAAAGGCCAAACAACAAACACTTTGTGCCAGTTCAAAGAAGACTAAACGACGAATAAATGACTGAGTGACACAAGACAAAACCAAACAAAAAATATAAAAAATTCTTGTTTGAGTGCGAGTAAGATCAATGCGGGCAGCAATAAATATATATGAGGGTAAACGATTTGTTTTTGCTGTCGGTTATTTCTTAAATGGTAGAGTTGCCAGGTCCCTGAATGAAAAATTAATTTTGGAAATTAATTAATATTTAAAATACCTAAAAAAGAATTCAGACCTTTCTTTTAATTTTATCAAAGCACAAGTCGTATTAAATAAATATTTGAAATAATATTAAGAGCAGGATTTTAAATGAGAATTTTAAATAAACGCTTTAAATTTGAAAACTTTATTTTCGATAAAGATTTAAAAAAATATATAAAAGTTACTTACTCTTAAGAACAAATATGCAAAAGAAAATAGATTAATAAATAAATAAATAAATAAATAAATAAATAAATAAATAAATAAATAAATAAATAAATAAATTTCTTCAATTTGTAAATATTAAATTTAATTTACGAATAATTCCAATTATTAATGGCAACCTTGGACGATATTCCATTGTTTTATTTTATTCTTAATATGTGAATATTTAATTTTGATTGAGCGAAAATTCCGAAATAAAAGAGAACCAAACAATAATCAAATGACACTCTATTATAGGCAAAAATTACATTACATTTTAATATTAAGAAACAAATTACATTCATTAAAAGGAAAAAACATGTATATTTTTATTTTTTTACTAAAATCTTCCAACTTATAAGGATAACTTAAGTAAAAAATTAAAACTGAAACTATTTAAAAAGCTTATGTTTTCTACCATATAATGTTCATTTCTTTACCCAAATTACCAGCTATAGGGTGCTATTGTTATGAAAACTGTTTGATCACATTTTAATACATAGTACACACACGTTTATTTATTACACTCATATGCATTTTGCATTGAAATGAGTGAATTTATTATCATCTTTCTCTCCAAAATGTATACCGGTTTTCTTTTTTTTTATTTTGTTTAATGCACCAAAGAGAAACTTTGGACAATTGAAAACAAATTCTCTTATAGTTGATTAAAAATGATTAAAATAAATTCTTGTGTATTTTATAAGACTTGTTTAAATTAAGAGTTCGACAAAAGTTAATTTTATTTTTATTCAATTAATATGCTAATTTAAATAGAAAAGTAAATGCACCGGAAGAATTTGCATAAAAAAAATTTAAAAATACAATAAAAGAATTAATAAAGAAATGAACAAAACGAAAGAACCCAGATAAATTTTCAAATTAAAAGGAATTTTTCTTTTTCAGAACAATTTTGATATTTATTTTTGTAGAAAATTTTTGTTAACTTTTTATAGAAAAATGTTTCGCAAATTTTTTTTTTTTTTAGCAGAAATGTTGGTTGAATTTTTTTCTTTCGACAAAAATTTCGCCGAATTTTATTTTTTTGATATAAAAATCTTGATAAATTTTATTTTCACAGAAAAAAATCCCTAAAATCGCAGAATTTTCTTTTTTAAATAAAATTTTCATTTTGAAAGAAATGTTCGGAAATTTTTTTTTTCGTATAAAATTTTCGTATCATTATTCATAGAAAATTTTCTGTTTTAACTTTTTTTCATAGAAAATGTTCGTTAAACTTTTCTTTTAAAGAAAATTTTCGTTATTTTATAGAAAATGTTCGTTTTTTCTTTTCTCAGCAAACTTGTTAATTGCTTAACAAATAACAGTTATTATTATTATTATTATTATTTTAATGAAATAAATATTTTTAAATATAAAACACCCCTAGATATGAAAACTTTCTCTTAAATTTATTTTATTATTTTTTAAATCAATTTTTTTCATAAGATTTTTTTTATAAATCATCTATTTAAAATTTAAAATGTTTGTAATAAATACATAAGGAGTGCGATCGAAATAATCTTAACCCACGTTTTGCCTTATTTTTTATTTGTCGTGATTTCCATTAAAATGAGTGACAAAATAGATTTTCGTGCTATAAATTATTAAAAAGCTTTTCCCAATTGCGGCGATATTTGAAAGTCATTTGATACATTCGGATCTTTAAATACCAAAATATCCGTCAATGAATATTTACAAAAAAGATTTCATCCTTTCGTAAGAGAGAACAAAGTGTTCAAAAGTTTTTGACCCCATTTGGTATCATGTAAGTACGATAAGAAAGCTCTGGAATGGAACCAAAACAATAACATAGTTTTTGTAACAGAAGAGGTCTAATTTCAAAACTGTCCAAAGCTTATACCAGAGGAGAGTTATGGAGCTCTTGTGAAAAGTGAATTGAAGAACACAAAAAAGGTGTACCAAACCACCGAAGATTGTAATAGAAGTTGTTTACACCTTTGCAAATAATTGACTGAAGCAACTATCAAATCTCTAACGGAAGGGTTACCAAAAAATAAGCAACAAGTAGTGGTTAGAACTATAAAAGCTATATGTTTCTGTAATCTGTAAAATATTATCAACTAAATAAAAAAGAAATGAAAACTATAAGAGCAACCATTTCTATGTTTTTGAATATTAAATATGTTAAGGTATTTTTCGAAAGCACTCTTTAGTATTTTACCATTTTAAATATTTTGCTTAAAATCTACACAAAATTTCATAAGCTAAACATGAATATTGATAGCGTGTGTTAGAAAAGTAATAAATGACATGTTCAAATGTCATCAGTTTAAACTAAAATCTCACATCCACACTTAGACAGGCAGTCAGTCAGTCAGTCAATGGAAGGAATCGTCATCATCATCATCATCATTCACTCTTGTACTCATTTAGCTTAAAATTATGCTGATTACGTCTCCTTTACACATGCATCTACTATGATGTCGATGAGGCAGATAATTTATGCAACACAAGAGTCAAAAGATGACGATGATGAAAACTAACACTTCAATGCAAGTTCATCTTTTGTTGTTGTTGCTGACATTGTTCAATATTATTATTGTACGTTTGCAACATTTATGCAATCATAATGCAAATTATGCAAAATTGACAGAAACGTACAATCACACACATACATACATGCATACACTTAGACATTTTCTATGTTTGTAAAATGTGCTTATGTATGGAAAATATTAATAATAAGCATATAAACAACACTAACTCATATGCATTAGCATACATATACATATGTATAGGAAAACATGCAAATATCCTTGTTATAGTAATATGTATGTATGTATGTGTGACATTTAGTAGTCACTAGTTAACAAAAGTTTAGTTAAACAGCTGTCTTTTACTTTACTATATGCATTCATTTATCCCTCTCTCTTTTTGTATTCATGCGATACTTGAACTGATGTTGATATTTTCATAATATTCTATATGTTTAAATAAGGTTAGGTGTGTGTATGCGTATATGTGTGTGGACATGTGTATTTATGTGTCTATTGTTTTCACTAAAAGTCACGCTTTCTAACTCAATATTAGTTTCATTAATATTCAATGTTGTTTTATAGAGATTTTACCAAATAGATCGATTTTAAATTATGAAATTCATGCATTTATTTGTTTCTCATTATAGAGGTGAGTAGTACGTTATTATTGTATTCAATGTATAGAATTTATATTTCTAATCATAATTAATTGCATTTCGAAATTGTAATCATTAAATTATAAACACAATTTTGATTTTAGTCATTGTAAGAATTGAATGTAAATATTTAAAAAGAATTTACTTTGAAATTATACCTATTCAAGTAGAATTGCAATTAATATACAATTTCTTGATTAGAAAATATTTAGTGGCAAATAAATTTTACACACTGTTTTAACTGTTTATTACTTAATTATTACTGTAATATATTTTTAATTAATATTAGTATTTTATAGTTTTAGTCAAAAACAAACAATTGAAGTACTTTTTACCAATAATTATTTTTCCATTTTTTAAAAGTCTTATTTTATATCAAAGTAACAATTTATTTCTTCTCCCTTTTGTTAATAACAAAATAAGAAAATTACTTTTAAAATTAAATTGAAATTTATCATAATATCTAATATAAGAACTTATACATACTTCAAGGAGTAAAAACAATAACAATATAATAAAACAAAAAATTCTTTGCATACTTTAAGGCTTAAAATGGTTTCAATATTTGTTTTAAAATTGATTATATTACATTTTCTTGCTTCCCCTTTTCATTTTTTCTGTTTAGCAAAAAATACTCACACACATATTTTCACACATGTCTGACATCACACACACACACCAATTCTCTAAAAAATCTCTTAATAAATAAAGACGAATTTATTTTAAAGAAATCTTTAGAGAAGAAAAATTAAACAAAATAAAAAGGAAGATAGAGACAAAATTTGTAGGAGCCTTGAAATAAAAAATAATTGTTTTTACAAATTAATTGTCTGATGAATTGTAAACAAAATGAACAAACACACACATATATACCTAACCAAACAATTATAAACATACAATAAATTTCATCATTGCGTTGGGAGGGGGGTGGTGGGTGGTGTAATAAATTTAAAACAACTTTATTTGTTTGCTGGTATACATATGTACATATCTATATATTTATATTTATTTAAAGATTTTATTGTATAAATTTTATTTTAAACATTTTAAGGAAATTCAAAAAAGTAGGTATCTATTTAATTAGTAAAACATTTTATTTCAATTCCCCTTACATGTTTCTGGCAATTTATTGGAAATTTTTATTTTATTTATTTTTATTCCTCTTTGTTTGCAAATAATATTTACCACAAAAATCTTATTTATGTAAGGAAACAAATTTCTACAATAACTTTAAATCGAAAAACTTTTTGTATTTTAACAAAAATATATTTCAATTAATTAAATTGAAAATATATAAAGTTCCGGCTTCTTCATATAAAGCTTTCTCTGGTATTACTTCATCTTTACGTTGGCCACAAATACTGCAGCCAACCAAGCAGTCAACCAAAAAATAAACTTTATTGGTTGACCACAAAAAAAAAATAATAATAATAGAGAGAGCAAAATAAAAATACGAATAGAAAAAAAAAGAATTTTCTAGGAAAATTTGTTAAGTAAAATAATTTAAATAACAATAAAATTGCACAATGAAACTCAGAGTAGCAGAGAAATAAACTTTTATAAAAGTTTTCATTAGCTCAAAGTTTTTTTTTTTTTTCAATAAAATTTAAAAAATCTGTGGTGATATCAGTTTCATTTTTATCAATTTTCCAAGCATTGTGGTGAGTAGACTTCTCTCAGATCTATACAAGAACCTTGAACAACCTGTAGTTTTAAAAAATGTTCAATATTCGCTTAATAAACAATGAATAAGCGTTAAAAAAACGCCATCTTCTCAACAATAGCGCTAGATTCCGCGATTTTAGTTGCCAAATCTTTATATAAAAAATTTAATCCGCTTGGTTGTGTTAGGGCTCTAACAAACTCCCCTTGCATGCCCACAATCAAAACAATGACCGGAGAAACTACCATTACTATACAAAGTCTATTTCGATTTTTCTAGCTTAAATAAAAATTTACTTCAATAATAAAATAGTATTTCTCAAAAATTTCGTCCGGACAATTTCCTTTCAGGAGTGCTATCAAAATGAAAAAATACTCCTTTTCGGGATTATTTAAACCCGTGGACAATTGCGAACTGATACTTTAATTAAATGTTAAATAAAATATACGAATACATAATATTATCTTGATAAATTTTAATTTATATAATTTAATATATTTTACTTTATGCACAAGGTTTACAAGGACAACCTGACAGACTGACGGACTTCGTTAGATCGATTTAAAAAGTTATTCTAAGTGGATAGTGTTTCTTTAACGTATATGTTTTACTATTGATTATCAACATTAGCATAAACACTGGATACACAACCAATCTATGGTAGACTCTAAAAATCACTCTCTGTGTTTTAGATACCTCACTTATATACAGTGGGGGGCAAATTGTTTCGTAATAAACCTGTATCTCCAGAACCACTGGTCGGATCAAACTCAAATATATTGAAAAGTTCTAGAGGAAGACCTAGGACCTTTTAGAAAACTCATATTGTAGTCACCCTGTGATAACCGGAAATAAGTTAAAGCTTGTCAAAGTTTACTACCACGAATATGCAAATGTATCAAAAGCTCATAACTTCTACTAATTATGTCCGATTTTAAAGTTTTATATTTATATTTATGTAATGCAAAAATAATCTCATTCACTTGTATTATATTTTAAAGTTGAAAAAAATATTTGTACTTGAATTTAAAATGTTTTTTTTTTTTTTTTTTTTTTTTTTTTTTTTTCTTTTTTTTTTTTTTTTTTTTTTTTTTTTTGCCACGAGTTTATTTCGATTTTCGCAAAGTTCAGGCGTATAGGAGATTTTTTCAATTCTATATTTTGTAATATATTTCGAAATAATGGGGTAAAAAATGATTTTCACAATTCGTCTAGATGTGAAAATTTTCAAAATCTACATCCATTACCCACTATTCTTTCACTTTTTTCACAAAGCTGTTATAACAAAATAATATTTTTTTTTCTGTTTACATATTTTAAAGCCTTTATTTAAAATTATTGTTCAAAAATGCTAACTCTTTGAAAAAAAGATTAATTTTTAATGATTATATGGTGCAAACTTCTTTCAATTTACTAAAACTATTCAATCATAAATGTTGTCATTATTTGAATCTAAAGGCTAAAGTAGATAATGGTTTACATGAGGCAACTTAGTTTAAAAAATATGTTTGCTTATATTTATTAAAAAACATATCTAACTGAAGCTGCATTAAATTAAATGGGGCGAATATAACTTAAGAAAAATTATGAGAAGTAACACAAATTTAAAAAAGTTCCAAGAATGAAAATGATTTCTAAAAACATATTTCCCCTTTCTTATAAGAAAGTTTGATTTTTATTTAATAAATATATATACAAAATTTAATGTCACGAATATAAGTTAGAAATTTCAAAAATTTTCTGTATACACTCACAAAAAAAAAAAAAACATGGTCACACCATGATCACCACAACTATTCAGTGATTGTACAGC
>MINK01012759.1:0-11020 GCA_001735545.1 Phormia regina
AATATAAATTTAAATCAATTAGAAAATTAATTATATTAATAAATAATATAATTGAATTTGAACACAATTTTAATTATTAATTTTATTAAAAAAATATTTGAAATATTTTTTTCTGTGAATATATTCTCAATTTAAATTTTATAAGAATTTATTTCATTAATTAAATGATTTTAATTAGATTTTTTTCAGAATAAAATAAAATATAAATAAATGTCAAAATTTTTTTGTTGAGTTTTTTTTTACATTCTTGATTTTTTACATAAATTGATTTTTGGTGAATAAAAACTAAAATATATACATACGTGGCCAATCATCTCTTAATCAAAAAAAAAAAAATACTATGAAAATATATATTTATATAATTAAGGAGCTAAATTTTTGAATGTTTTCCTAACGATCTACAGTGGAGAAGAATCGAAATTTTTTTGAAATCATCTTTAACGTCTAATCCGCTGATTGGATTTGGTATAGAAGTAACAGAGGAGCGTACAATATTAAGTTTGGAAGGTGTATAAAACAGACCAATAAAAGGGCTCAAGGTGGGGTACCACCAGTGATGCCATTGAATATTTTTTAAAATACCTACACCTGACGAAAAAAATCAGATTTTTCCCTTACACATTCTTACACGTTTTAATACCAAATGCATACAAAGTCTTAAAATTTTGTAATTTTGTAATCATAATCACACGATTGTCATTTCATGTGCGTTTTGAAAAATGACAAATTTATTTCAGCATGAGCTGCTGTTTCTATTAAAACACTTATGTATAATAAAACAAATAAAAAAGAGAATAATGGATTAAATTTTAATTTTCATATTTCATATTTTTACTTAAAATTAGTAGAAACTATTATTAGCTTTTACATAATTGAAAAGAAAACATATTACATTTTATTTGTTCGCCATATATATTGTTTTTTATAGCCATGTTTAAGCAAATAGACAACTTCTCTTTGGTATAAGCATGCAATTTGAAATCGCCTAATATTTTGTGATTGTGAACCACATTACACGTATTATGCGATTTGAAATCGTACTAGCCAATTTTATGCAATATGCAATTCTGATCACATAGCCGAATATTTATTTAAGTTTATCGTCTTATTATTTTTTATTACTCGTCGCGTTCATGCCGACTCATTACTGATGAAATATCTGACAATCAAATACTTACGATTCATATGAATATAATAAAGATTTTGAAATAAAATTTTTACTTTTTTACTTTATTGTATTTAATTCAGAAAAAGTACCTACATTTTAATGAAAACTTTCCGATTTTCCCTACGACATTAATTTAGCGACAAAACACCTACATGTAGGGATTTTTGCCTACTTCTGACAACACTGGGTACCACTGTGATTGAAGATTATGATTGAAGTTTATATTCTAAAAACAATATTTTTTAATGAAAGCATATCGAGCCCAAATCACGAAAGTGTCAAAGTGCAGTAAACAAAACTTTAAAAGAGAAATATTTTTGTTATTGTTTACACATTGTGATATGTATGAAAAGTGCCAGTTACGATAAAAATGCTTTAGCTATAAATCTGAAATGATTAAATTCTGATAGATGATTATGTTCAAATCTCACCGAAAGTAAAATTTTGTCGTTTTTTATTTTTTTATTTTTGTTTAGGTACATATTTTTGTACACATAGAGTCTAAAAATAACTAACTGGATTCGTGTACAACTCGAGAATTGTTTTTGTTGTTTTCCAATAGTTTTGGAATCTAATAAAATCATGCGAAATCTAATGAAATTTCGCAAACAAATTAAGATTCTTTACAAAAAACAAGAGTTTGAAAAAAATCATTTTAAATAAAAACACATCCCGGAAGTATAAAACACCTTCACACGCATAGCCATACAAATTTTCTTAATGTTTGTTCTCTAAAAATCTCAAATAAAAACTTACAATTTTTTACTTATTTTGCTCTCTGCCTGTTATCTTTATCTTTAAGTTTTTTCTAAATTCTTGCTGTTTATATTTGTCTTTTGAATTGTTATGTTAATAAGCTAATATTATTTTGCTGTTGTTGTTGTTTCAGTAGTTATTCTATTGTATCTAATGCATACATTTATATATTGTTTTCTTGAACTTATTTCTTCAGTTTGTGACAAGTTTCTTATTTATTTTTATTTATTTTTTCTCAAAATTTAGAAAAACAAAGTTTTATTGATGTATGTATGTATGTATGTATGTATGTATGTATGTATGTATGTATGTATGAATTTATAATATATCGAAAGCTAAAATCTATCAATATTGGAGCATCTTTAGATTTTGTTTTTATTGGTTTTGTTTTAGTTTTAGAATTTTTTCTAATTTTATTTTATGTAAATTTTGTTCTTTGCTGACGTCTGTGTTTTGTTTTGTTGTGGTTCTTTTATTTTATTCTATAGAAGTGTTTACGAAACACATTACCAAGTGACATAGTTTAATGGTCACGGTCAACGGATGGGGGAAGTTCATTGAAAATGTATTTGTTTCCAATAAAATTCTTTATTAGAAATGAATTTTAAATATTCTTCACTTTTACTACGCCAATGATTAAGTAAATAATAACTTTATAAGAAGAGGGTAAAGGGAAAGAAGGAAGTGGTCGTTTCTTTTGAAAGTCTATTGAGTTTTTATTACAGATATGGCGTCATAGTTGTATTAGATTTAATGAATACTGGCGTAACCCGGTGCGCTTCGCTATCCCTTATTAGGCGATATCAAATATGTATTTACTGTCGTTTAACATTTTAAAGAAGTGGGCGTGAAATGTTGGCATGACATCCAAACTATAACCCTGTAATGACCATCGCCACTGGTACTATATGTCTGTAAAATTTCATGAAAATCGGTAAAGCCGTTAAAGAATTTTAAAAAAGTGGTCGTAAAATGTGGGCGTAACTTTCAATCGAGATCCTACATAGCCTACATGTGTGTCAAATTTCGTGAAAATCGGTTTAGCCGTTTTGACGCACATACAAAAAATGTTAAAATTTCACTAACAATTTGACAATTCACCAGAAATCAGAAATGTCACCAAAAGATGAAAAACTTCTTCAAAAACTCAAAATTATAAAAAACATAAATTTTTACCAAAAAAAAAAAAAAAGTTGATTTCGCAAAGGGTTTTATGTTAAAAAAATATAGTTGTGAATGAATGGAAACCCAAATAGATAAAACACTATGAATATAGATAATTAATATTGCAAACTTGATTAGTAGTTATGGTGCAATCCGTGATCTTAGTTATGACCAGGGAAATTTCATGTTTTTTCTTGGACGTTGAATGAAGCCATTGATAGAATATTTGTCCGTTTCGTAACAAATAAATTATTTTGTCATAGATTTGTTAGAGCCTATTTTAACCTTTGGAAATTTTTAGTACATATTTATAGCATATTTTGTTATTTTTAGAGCATATGTAATATTTCTAGAGCATGTTTTGACATTTTAATAATAATTTATTATCTCATAAAATGTTTTTCAAATTTAATTTTATAAAAAAAAAAAATGAGAATGAGAGAATGGGTAAATTTATCATTGAGAAGCGTGTCTTAAAGATTGAGATTGAATGTTTTAAAAACAATATTTTGTAATAAAAGCATATTGAGCCCTGATCGCAAAAATGTCGTAAGTGCAGTTAACAAAACTTTAAAAGATAAATATTTTTGTGATTGTTTAAATGTATGAAAAATATCAGTGTTTTCGTTTACGATATTTTGGCGGTCGGGGATCAATATGATAACTTTAATGACAATTATAAATTACTTTTTGATTTTTAGTGCTTATTTTCTCATTTTTAGAGCATATTTTTCACTTCTTACTGCATATTTAATGTGGAAAAATCCTTTTTTTCAGAGCATACTTTAGTTTCCCTGGTTATGATCTATGAACTTTAAATTATCTCAATCATACATACACATAGTTAATACACTAACTTTAGATCATTCGATTTACTAAAAAAATAAATATACACAAAATTATTCGGTGGATCTATAAGACTACTTAACTGCTAGAGTGGATATATGAGGATACTCGAAGGGAAAAGAAAGAACTCCAAGTCTGTTCACCTTAGGTTTGTAATTTGTTAAGAAAAATCTACAAAAATTCACTTATAATTTGAATGCAAAAAATGTTAACTCAACATTCTATTTATTTATGTCTTAGGTTTCGGTCAAGTTTTGACAAAAAATATACACAATTTTTATACGTTTCCAAAAAACCTTGATCCATGGTTTGATTAAAAAACAAAACTGTATTCAATTTAAAGGCGCCTTTTCAATGGGTATCTATTCACAATACAAATTTTCTTCAATTTTTACTCCCTCATTTTTCAAAAGTACACTTTCAAAAATTTCCATTACCAGCATTTCAACACCAAAGACCGAAAAAATACTCTCTCTTACATTTTAGACAACAATGAAACAGAGAAAAAAAACATTTTCATTAAACGTTTTCCTCTTCATAAACAGTGGATAAATACTAGATGATGATTACGATGATTAGGGCCCTCTTAATAAGAGTGTAAATACCAAAAATTACCCATAAACCACCATGGATGGCTTCAGAAAAAATAACAAAAATAAAACAATAACTACAATGAAAAGCAACCATAAAAAATTGTATTTATGAGATGAAAACATGACACATAGAAAATACAACAACAATAACAACCACAGTCACTGTAAATGATTCTATAAAACAACTGCGATTGCGTAGGTAGCAAAAAGAAATGACTAGGGTGCAACATAAATGTGGTTTAGAAAACATTCATCCACATTTCAAACAACAAAATATTTAATTTTTAGACAAACGAAAACTAAATTTTATAGATACTTTTTGAAAGACAACAAAAGAAAAAACAAAAATAATTTTCATTAAAGGTGAAAACAATATGAATTTTTTACTTTTATACTCTACATCGGTGGAGGTATGAAGAATGTTGAAAATACACACATACATATGTATATACATACGTGTACGTACATACATATTTATACATTTAAGTTGTTTGATGTATACAAACTTCTGCTTTATGTTGTTGCATTTAACATGACGCGTGTCATGTAAAGGTGAAACAAAATGTCATTTAAAAATGTAGGGAACAATAAAATTTCTTTTGTTTACCAAAAACACTAATCAATAGAAATAGAGTATAGTTTGTATCTATCAAATAGAAATTCCTCAAACAGAAGTATTAAAACTGTCTTCAACTTGAATTATGAAATGCAGTTTTGAGCCTGAAAACGTATGTAGCTACAAAAATATTTTAAGAAATATGTTCATTGAATTAAATTTTTAAGGGTTGATTTCTTAAGAAGTTAATAAATGATAAGACAATGATTATTTTGAAGATCCCTTTGTTTGCTTTATCCACTAGTATTGTAGAGTAGCAGTTTGAAATTAGTACTATAATAAGATCTTCTTACAAAAAAAAAAACACTAAAAACAATTCAATGATTGTTCTAGAATATTCGTGTTTGATCTTAGTATGAATGAAAGAATTGAATTGACGAAATGTATTTTGGAATTTCGTTTATATACATACATACATACATATGTATGTATGTTTGTACAATACAATGCATGTATAATATGTATTTATATTTATAATAAATGAAGTGTTTTTTTCTTGTTAATTCCTGTTGTTTCCTTTTTTTATAAATTTTTTTGTTTTTGTCGTTGTTTTTTTTTTTAATATAAAATTGAAACTTTTGTTTTGTTGTTTTATTTTTGTATTAGCAGCAATACAACAAAAATGCAGCTGCCAGTTTTGTATATCATTTTTATGGATGTAAACGCATGTGCAACAGGACAAATACATATACATACATATGTATGTACATGTGATAAGGTTTTTTCTTTTACATTTTATTTTTGCTACGTAGTTTTTTGTATGTTTGTTTCATATGTATGTATGTATGTATGTATGTATGTATGTATGTATGTATGTATGTATGTATAAATTAATAAATTTTTTGTTTATTTTCGTTCACACCCTACATTACACTGTGGTAGAATGTTCTCTCCTTTTTGTTACACATATTGGGGAAAATAAAAAAAAAAAAATAAAAATATTCATTTGTTTTAGTCTTTAAATTATATCCATAAATTTTGTAGTAGGATATTTGTAATCAAAATTTATTGTTTATATTATTATAAAAATTATTATTAAATTGAAAAAGTACTCCTTAGCTTGTGTAAAGAAATGTTTCAATTGAATTTTAAATAAGGACTACGCACGAAAAAAATCCCTGCATGCAATTCTACTTACAGAAACTAAACCTATGATCGATTTCTTTCTAGTTCTAAACACAAAAAATTTGTAAATTGTAAAAAATTCGTTAAATAATTTCACGTTATTTATTTTTTTTTTCCTCTAAATTCTTGGTTGCGTCTCTAATAGAATGATAGAATGTCTATCATTGTCATCAGGATAGACTTTCTTTAAGTCACTTTTTGTTAAAGATTCAAAGCAATTAATTATTTGTGCCGCTTTTCTTCCCGGGATGAGGTGTTTTGTTATCAAAATCCTAGAGCTTGAAGATACTATTTGTCTTCCACTACTAGGTTACCATTCAGTGATCTTAACTTCTTTGTATTTTATTATAATATAATTTTAAAATATTGGCGATAGAGCAGCCCTATTAACAGTCTTCAGAGTAAAAATGTTTTTATTATATACACTATTTTTTTCTGTTCGGATAACTTTCAAATAATAATAAAACTTTATAGCCAAAGTTATTACAAGACTTTAAATTAAAAAATTGAATTTGGATGCATTTTACCATAACATATGTATATAATTTTTATTTCATAGATTTGGAACGTTTTTTTCCACCGAATAAGTTTTAAATTCAAATATGTTGGCCATCAAATGTACTTTCTATAGCAAAAAAAATTCCAATAATTCATAATATTTTTGTTTAGCTAATCATATAGGATAATTTAACAGTTATTAATAAAAATAAAGAACAGCTTTCAAATAAATTACTTTCAAATTGCGGACATGAAAAATAACTCAAAATTTCTTTTGAATGAAATTTTGAGTTATTTTTCATGTCCTGATGAACAATTTGCAACATAAACAAATGATATTGCCGTCAGTCCTACGGCTTAAACAACAGCTGACAATTGGTAAAAGTGTCATTTAAAGACAGGACATGTAAAGATAAAAGAAACATAAATTGGTATATAATTAATTTACAGTTGCTTAACCACAATAATTATATAAATTTAAAAAATGTTTATCAAAGAATTTTGTATTTGTACTTTTTTTATTTATTTAAACTTTTGGAAATATATTCATATACATACATATTTTATTATTCATTTTTTAGCTTTATTTTTGTTGTTGTGATATCTATGAATATTAAGTTAGTCTGTTTATGCCACAGTTAGTGCCTCATACCTCGTCATACATACCCAGAAATATGCATTATTATTGTGTTTGTTGTTGGTGTTTTTTTTTAGTTTATGACGAAGAACTTGTTATGAATCAGTGACCTCTTAATTTAACGGTAAATACTTAGTTTTTTTTTTAATTTTTGATACATGTTAACAAGCTGATAGTTCAACCTGCTGTTGTCCGCATCTTTTACTGCTGCTGCCAACTAACACATGATAACAAAAAAGAAGATGTTGTTGTTAATGGAGTTAACAACATAAAAACAAAATAAAAAAGATTTTCTGAATTTAAATATGAACCGGTTAACAACACCCGCGCGTTTTTCTTTGTTATGTTTTTGTTTTCACTGATAGTTTGAGTCTTTTTCTGGAATTCCTAAGAAAGTGTGAGAAAAATAAATTTTTGTAATTTTTTATTTGTTAACGAAATAAAAAATAATAATCTTAATGAAAACTGAACAAAACAGAATTAAGAAAGAGAGTGTTTTTTTTTAATGTTGATAAAAATATTAATTTAATATTCACATAGTTCTACTTAGAATGGATTCGTATACCGTATTTATTTAATTTTTTTTTTTTTTTCAAGAATTTGTAAATTATTTTTTGTTCAAATATTTTTGATTTTTTTTTTTAATTTGTACGAAAATATATTAACTATCAGCTTTTATAGAATGCAACTTAAAATGTTATACCACATTTTTATTGTGATAAAAAATCATTCGCATAAATAATCCAACTTGAGAAATTATTTATTTTAGTAGACTTCAAATAAAAAGCACCTTTAGTGTCGAATATTTTCCATTGGACAGTGGAAAATAAGTCTTTAACCTTTTATTTGATGTGTGGATTTACATGAAAATTATAATTATTTATTGAAATTAAAATTTTGGAAATACTTTCCCATTTATGTATGTATATCATGAATATCAATCATATCCTTCTATATTTTAAATGATATGCAGCAGTAATTTTTGTATTCATTCGGACTTAAGGGCACTTAATGTTAATGTCATCCATTTAAAATTATTGAAAATAATTTCCCTCTCCATTAAAAAAATAGTAAAGTATACATATTCCTTATAAAACAAAGGGGATATAAAAAGGATCATAAATGAATAAAATATATAAAATAATAATCGACATGATCATTGACAATACAAAAGATCAGCTGCCATAATATTTTATTTGACCACATTTAAACTATAGTAACAGAGTAATTTTTGAATAAAACAACATTTAACGAATTATTAAAAGACATTTATTGGGGGTTCAGTTCAGTTCACAATAATTATTATTGTACGTTTTCCTGTTATTTTGTATTTTTTAAATTGGTGATGATCATTGAATATTACAGAAACAGGAACAATATAAATATTTTTTTTTTTTTTTACTTTGTGGTAAAAGATCTTTAGTGAATGTTTGAGTTTTTTATCGATTCTAAAGCAGTTGTGTCATCAGGATATGCTGACAGATGTTTTTTGTCTCTTGTTATTTTGCTGATAAAAAAACAACAACAATATACAACAGGATCTTTTACGCACAAAGCACGCGATAAAAGAAACAACAACCGTTGAACAAAAAGAATGACAAAAACACATGTTTCCTTAAAGTTGTTTAGTTTTGTTTTCGTCCCTGGTCTTTGATCGCTTAATGACTACATGATTCATAATTGAATGATTTTTATATATATTTTTTTCTTTTTTATTGAAAAAGAAAATTATACATGGTTTTTGGGTATTTTTTAAGATTATTGGCTTGAGATAAATCGCGAAGTATTGTCTGGTAATTAGCATAATTGAGAGATAAAGTTAATATTTAAATTTGAGTAAAATTGTGAGGCATATCATTTTGGCATTAAAGTCTGCTGCTATTTATGGTTTTACAAGATAGAATAAAATTTCCACAGCTTAAGATAGAGTCCTGCGCAAAAATTCCTAAAATTAAAAAAAAATGCATTTCATTAAAAACTTCTTATAAAAATGTTCTTTTTATAAACAATTTTAATTTTTTTTTTAATTTATAATTTTACTTTAAAAAAAACTTCTTTTTATAGAATTTTTTTATAAATTTTTCTTTCTATAGAAAATGTGCGAAATGTTTGATAATTTTTTTATAGAAAATGCCATCAAAATTTATATTCATATAACATTTTTCATAAATATAACTTTTTATATTTTGCGAAAATTATTTTCTCAAATTATATCTTTATAAATTTTTCTTTCCATATAACATTTTTTATCAATATTTCTTTTAAAAAAATTGTTTTTTTTTTATAGGAATATTTCCATTAATATTTCCAATATTTTTTTTAATATAAAATTTTCAAATAAAATTAAAAATTTACGAATAACATTTTTAAGAAAAATCTTAATCAAATTTTTTTAAACAAAAGTTTTTTTTTTTAAATTTCTTTTTATAGAAATTTTTTGTTTTATTTGTATCAATATTTCTTTCGTAGAAAATTTTAATAAATTTTCTTTCTATAGGTATAATACAGATTAATATTTGATTAACAAGAAATAAATTTATCTTTATAATGGTGAATTTAAACTAATAGAAGTGAACCCACATTACTTAGTAATATTTGTGGTAATGATTTTGTTAATGCTTTCAAAAATATTCTGCTTCTTTTTCTTTTTGATATTTAATTAACCCAATAATTGATAAAAACAAAAAACAATTCTTTCTCGAACTTTCTTCTTCTCAGTATGGTCAATATTATGATGGCACCTACATACATATGTACATTCATACACATTTACATACATAAATAAGAATAATCATCATTATTAAAATACATTTAACCAACCATCAATCGATAGATCCAAACATTTACACATTCAGGCAACATTAAACATTCAATAGACATTGAATTGATGCGATAGTCACATCGCGGACGTTGTATCAATAAAATCACATAAAAATTAACAACAAGCCGCCAACAAGAACGAACAAATGAACAAACTACAACAGCGTCGGTGGCGGCTGCAGCAAAGTCAACTACATACAATAACATTAAATTAAAAAGAAACATTTAGAAACACACCCATACAAGGGCGATAAAAAAGGCAGAACGAAGTGGAGAGGGGGGAATAAAAATGATGGTCGTTGTATGCAGTTGTAGCATATTGACTTGATGTTTCTAGATTTTCGTTCATTGACAATACGACAGACTGACTATAAATAAATTAATTCTCAATGATGAGTCCAGTTCATCGTAACATATAAATGATGATGATGACGATAATAATGATTTTTATATGATCATTATTATGATAATTATGATTAAGAGTAGTAGTAAGAAAGCCAGTGATGGTTTGATGATCATAATGACGTTGACGGTGGCGTTGATCAAAAAAAAAAAAAAAAAAAAAAAAACCATAAGAATGTGTTCGATAAATATTGTGGCATGAGAAAGATATTGAAATCTTTTAGTGTGGTCGCTGGCCATTATAATATTTTTTTTACGAAATTTTTTTTATAGAGTTCTTTTATACTCATATCAAGCTTTACTTTTAAGTTATTGATATTACTGGTTTCTGTGTATTGTTTTTTTTTTTTTTTTATTAATTTTATGATTTTATAAATATGTATATGTACATACAT
>MINK01012769.1:0-12404 GCA_001735545.1 Phormia regina
AAATTAGGAAAGGTTTCCATGTTATTGTCAACCAATGTATATGACAACATATGATCATTAAATGATAAAAAAAACCATTATGGAATTGAAAGCGATTTTTAAAAAAACGTTATTATAAACTTTACTAAAACTCATAATTAAGGTTATAAAATTTACTAATTAATAATTAAATGGAATCATAATAATGATTACGTACAAATATACTTATTGTAGCCTGGAATTATTATTATATTATTTATTACAATCCCCAGAAAAAAAAAACGATGGAAAGCTTTAAAAAAAGAACAGTTCCACTACTTCAAAAGTGAAACCAAGTGCATATTTTCAACTTTTTTAGAAGTTCCTAAAAATTACTTCCAAAAAAGTGAAAATAAAATAAAATTTAACGAGAATTTAACTAAGAAAATTAAAATTTTAATAACTTTAAAGCATTTTTACTCTCCTTTAATAAGGCTGAAACGAAATTTTATGTTAAACATTATAATTATAAACATATTTCTAAGAGAAGTACTTCGAAAGCAAGAAACAAGAAGTATAAAAGAAGAACATCCTATAAATGACAACCATAAGTTAAAAAATAACTTCCACAGCTCTTTTGCACCTCTAAGAACTTATTTCCAATGACAATTTACTTCCAATGTTAAATTCATGACTTTTTCTGCTCTTTTTCAAATCTGTTTTTGTTGGGTCATAGTATGTTGGTTTTAGTTTAAGGTCACCTCAACCATATTTTTCCGAAACATTGTATTTTAAAAATAATAGTTTTAATTTAAAAATATTCTGAACTATTGAAAGGAATAAAGAAAAAAGATCTTTTTTAATTATTCCTGTCTAGAATTTTTTGGACTTTATATATTTTAAACTCCGCTTTAACTTTTCGCACCAAATTAGTCGGAGGAGCACTGAGCTAACAGTGTTTTGTTGTTTTGCATTTTCTTTGACGAAAAGATCATCTCTTAACGATTTAGCAAATTGTATCAATTGAAATAGTTATGTAGCCAATTTCCATTCTATGAAACGCTAGTAAATCTAGTTCTTTTAATCAATTTTGAAATTATCACTTACAGAACTCATGCCATAGAAGCGTTAGGGAATGCTTTCAGAATTTGTTTCTTTTGGTTGGTATTATTCAGTTTGTATTCAAGTTTTTAAACATTTAAAAGAAGTCATTTGGTAATTTGTTCAGAGATGTGATGTAGAAGTCAAAATCATTATTTATAAAACTATAAATTAAACTTAAGAGTCCTTGAGTAAATTAGAACAAATTAAGGAATGTTTTACAACATTTTTGTTCTTCTAATAGTACATTTTGTCATTGCTCAGGTTATAAATGCCATCGCAGTTTGCTTTTTCCTAAACAAAAATTCCTTCCCAATTCTAAAGTATAACTATTTTAGAGAAACTTCATCGACATTTAAATTAAACTTTATTTGATCAATTTTTATCATATTTCTTTCTTTCTTAAATCGGTATGTTTTTATCTTTATCTTGTTTTGTATTACTTTAAATGTATTTATTAATTAATGCTTATATAGTTTTAGATTTTTTTCTTTAATATTATAAATAATTAATTAATATGTTTTACATTTATTTTTTTACTTCATACCAAAAAAAATCTTGTTTAACTTTGCAAAATGTTAATGTTAATGGGTTTTTTGTTTAAATTAATCTAAACAAAAATTGTATGTAAAAAAAAGATTTTTAAATTACAAAGAAATATATTTTTTATAGCAAATATTGTACGATTTCCTAAAATCTATAAAATAAGAAGAAAGCAAAACTAAAAGAAATATAATTTCTTTTTTTATTTAACTTTAAATATCCATAAACTTTATACTTTTATATTTTTTAGATATATATTTTTCTTTATTATTAATTAGGGTTTTATTTATTTAGATATAGAAATATTATTTTGTTTTTTATTTTTTTTTTATATTTAAGAAATAAATTACGAGTGTTGTTTTGTTGTATTTTAAATAGTGTACATTTAAAGTTTCTCTTTGCTGTATTTTCCATATATAATTGGCTTCTGGCTTAGAAAACAAAGTGGTAGAAGAAGTAACTTAAAATAATTGCATTAGATTAGTAAGAACATATATATATATAAAATAAAAAGTAATAATTATAATTTTATTAAGCTATAGTTAGAGATGATCAATTGATTTCTGGTTTATAGTTTTTGATTTCTCTAAAAAAAAAAAAAACAAAAAAGAAAAGAAGAGGAAAGCTATGTTGATAGTGAGTAAAGAACTTAAATTACAAAAAAAAGTTAGAGGAAAAAAGAAATGTTAATGAAAATGATAAATCCAAAATTTGTGTTTGCTGTTTTACTTTCTTGCAAAAGAAGAAAAATTAAACATAGAAATGTATATAAAAAAATGTTTGCATAAAATGCTCAGAAAATAAAAAAGTAATAATTAACTTAAAAGCCATGATGATAAATATGTTGAACAACTATTTTTCTTTTGCCTTACTACTGCAACAATTCACCCATAACGATTTCCAGAATCATTTTTTGTCGGAAATATTCCATATTCTGTTGAGAGAATGTTATCTCCCGATTGCGTGTTATGTACTCGGCAAACATACAACTGAACACACCACAATCACTACCATTCATTTGCCGCGGTACACCTTGAACTGATTCGATTACAAAACCACTAGTATCGAAGGGTTGTTTACGTTTATCCATCGATTCATCTTTGAGGTATTGTTCCAGTGCCTTGAGTACACTGGGATTTGGTGTACCCATCGAATCGTAATATTTGATGGTACGATTCTTCATGTGTATTATAGCCATACACCAATGAACGCCTCCTACATGTACGGGCACTGGCATAATGTCCTTGGCAAAGATATCGACTTTACGCGTCCAGCGCTTTACGCCAGCATGACCCGCTTGCATTAAACGCGGCACAAAGAAGGTATTCATGGCATAGACCGTTGGCAGGCCATGGGATTCGTGTTTCTTTTCACCACGTTCGGTTAGCAGATTCATATAGAAATTGATAACTTCATCGTTGAGCCAATTGTGGCCACACAAAGTGTGTATGTCGCGTCTAGTGATGTTTAAGTTGAATTTAGAAACCAAAACCTAAAAAAGAAAAACTTGCTTAACATTTGAGCAGAAAAGTCGACTCTTTGTAAATATTTTTACCTGATCTAAAGGACCACATATGGCAGCATTAATACGTGCCCTATGCTCTTGTGTTAATTCAACAAATTCAGGTTCTTCAATGACATCTTCAAAATCATCGACCACCAAAAGTTCAGGATCAACAATTTGGAATTTCCGTAAACGTTCTTGTATTTCTGCCTCAGCAGCACGACGCTCGGCTGTTAATTTTTCGGTACTAATATAAAAAAAAAAGCCCAAAAAAAATCAAAACTTAATCTAATTATATTATTAGTTTACAATCACATACACTTTAAGCGTTTCCTTGACTTCATCATTTCTATTCTTTTTGATTTGTAACCATTTGGATTGCCAATTTTCCACCCAGCTCTCTTTGATAATAGGACAAGCATTGAAACGCTCTTGCAATGAATTAACAGGCTCTACATAGGGTCTATTGCAAAATTACAAAAAAATATATGAATTATTATAATTTATCTTTCATCTAACCAACTTACAAAGCATCTTTTTTGGGTTTTTCAGTTTTATCTTCGCACAAATTTATAATAGAATTCTCTTCCTTCTGTATCTTAGCACAGGCCGACAAAACATGTCGCTCCTCGTTACCCAAATCGACTATATCGGATATTTCATCATCATCTACAATAACTGTAGCAGTAACAGGCATTGACTGTTTGGCTTTCCCTGAACGTGAAGATTTTAAATGTGAAATGCCGGTGATAGTGACATCTTCATCGTCATCATCATCCAAATTGATGGTAGACGATAGAGGTGGTCGTTTTAAAATCGATTGACCGAGACCCATTGAACGTCTATTAGCAGCTGGTGAGCTGCGTGCTGAAGATGTTGCAGCTGTGCCTAAGAGTAGACCAGATCTTCGGCGTTGAGCAGCCGAATTCGAAGCGGAAGAAGAGGAAAGTTTATTTTCTCCACCGTAAATACGTGGTACAACTTGTTCTAGTAACTGTTGATATTTTTCACGTTCTTCACTTTCTTTTTCTTGATTGAGTATGGAAGCGCGATTTTGCGTTGACCAACAAGGATTTGAGCGTAAGCCGATTAAACCATTTAGTATGCGTGATGATTCCGAAGTCGAAGCTACTGATGATGAAATGCTACTGCGACCACCTAATATATGACCAGTACCTACACTTTGACGCAAAGTTTCGGCATAAGTAGGCTTACGTCTGTTTTCTATATCTGGTATAAGAGATGATTGTAAAATGCTGCCAGTACTGGGTTCGATTAGAGCAGGTGGTGGAGGTCTCTGTTGAGAAGACGACCTTAAACGCTCATCGGTGCGTATAATCGGAATGTTGTGGACTTCGGGCGCTCGCTTTATAGAAGCCAATGTAGTGGGTTTAATATCGAAACCTTTAATTAATATGGGTTCATCGTCATCGGAAAATTCAACATCGGCATAGGTTGCATTCTTGATTAATCGTTGGGTAATAAGGGGAGCTGAAAACATAGATTTTCTTAGAGGTGGTTTATCTGCAAAAAAATATATAAAATAAAATAAAAATATTAAAAATAAATGTTTATTGTTACTTTATTAATTTCTATTTTATAGACATTATTCATCATCAAATATTAAATTTATTACAGTTTAATAAGTTTGACATTTGTTTAAAAGCTAATAAATTTGATGATGAATAAGTTCATATAGGTATTCAAAATTCTTACCCATAGAAGAAGACGAACGTCGATTGGACATTTCCAATAAAGTTCTAGATCTTTGTGCTGAATTACTCAATAAATATTCTTTATCGTACTTGTGGCTGTTTTGCTGCTGCTGTTGTTGATTATGTGATAGTGGAGACAAAAATTCACTTACATCATCTTCTTCGCGTGCAGCAATATATTTAGGAAAACGATTCTCTACCTTACGATATTTAATCTGCTGAGGTCCGCTCGAATCGCCAGCATACAATTCGTCCGATCGCCTCTTACGCTTACCACCCTCCCGCTGGACAGTACTGTAGTGATTTGACGGATTCCAATTAAAAAAATGTGTAAATTTATTTAATAAGCTATGTAGACCCATTTGGTCTTCTTGTCTACTGTAGAAATCGTTATTATAGGCGTATACTGGTCGACCAGTTGACGCTGCTTCAACAGTTTCCGAATCCGAATAATAGTCACAATTGTTATCGTCTTCAATATAAACAGCTGCGTTAGGAGTATCGTCGTAGCCGTTTAACTGTCTGTGCGTATTATAATATTCTTGTGAATCGTTAATATATTTACGAAGATTTGGTGGACGGTATGCAATAAGTCGGGGCAATGGAGGTGGTGGTGCGACAGCTACGGGATGACCGTTATACGATCTAGCTCTTAGATGAGACTCAATAGGAATTGCTTCCGGTACAGGTTTGCGTATTTTATGATTCAATATAGGATTATCGGAATAAATTGGCTGAAATTAAGAAGAATTTTTCTTTAGGAAATATTTTATTGCAAAATGTTATTTAAAAGCTTAAATATATTTATAATAAAATTAACAATAGCTTTTGCTTCGTTATTATTCAGATTTCTAGGATTTAGCCAGAATTTATATTTTTATTACTTTTATTCAATTATGGCCTATTTTCAAAAAATAATTCTGACTAAACCTCTAAATCTAACTAGTAGTGTAACATTAAAGAATACCATTTATTTTCAAATATTTCTATATTACAAAAATATATCTTCTACTTTTTCTCTATTTTCAGGTGAGTTGATATATGGATGTTTTTAAGGTAATTAAATAAAAAAATATATAATTTTTAAAAGTTTCTGCACCCAAAACTATTATCCACTAATAAATATTAACAAAGAAGTAAAATGATTCCAATGAATCCATGATAATTCCATGAAATGTTTTTGAGTTTTGGCGGCTTTTTTAGTTCAACATTTATTTACGGCTAATGAAATCGATATTAATATGATAAGCTTTTTACTCCACCTTCCATGCTAAGAAAGCTAAAATGATCATTTTAAACTTTTCCCCCTCTTAAATTTTATAATAAAAAAAAAAAATTGTTCCCTAATACTACCTGGCTCTGACGTTTCCGTTTGGGAACACGTGTAACAACGTATTCAAATTCTTCGTCTTCGTCCACTTGTATATATTGTGGTTCTTGTTGAGATGTTGCTGTTGCTACAGTAGAGGCAATTTTTTGGCCGTCTTTTAAATCAATTACAAAATGACTGGTAGAAGCAAAATTATCTAAATCTTCTTGTAGCTGCTGTAAGTTCTTTTCAACTTTCTGAGGTGTAGTTGCTGTTGAAGTTTCCGCTTGAGCTGTTTGATCTGAGTCAATTACTTGTAACAATTCGTACTCTTCTTCTTCCTCCACTTCCTGCACTTTACTATTGTCTTGCTGCTGTTGCTGTCGTTCTTGTTGCACTTGTTGTTTAGGTGAAGCAGAAAAACTATTGTTCTTAGACGTTGCTTGATTTCTTATAACAGGCGAGTTAAAATCTTCCAAAGGTAATAAATTAGGTTCGGGACGCCTTATCCACTCTTTAGCAACTGAAGTTTTATAATTATTGGGAGTACTGCTGTTGTTGCTATTATGATGATTTTGCTGAAAATGGGTGTTTGGTGACGAGGACGTCTGTTGTGTTAATTGATGCAATGTAGTTGATGCGCTATTGTGCGCCTCCCTTACACGCGCCAGCAATGCAGATGCCGCAACTGCTGCCGTGGCCTCACTGGCACTGGGACTACTCGATGTAGGTACACGATTCGTTAATATTTGATGTAAATTATCTTCCAAGTTTGTGTGTTCTATGTACATCATCAATCTAATTTTACGAAAAAGGCTACAAAAGCCTGTTTAGCCATGGACTACTAAGCGATTTCTATTATTTTACAAGTCGTGGTAGCACTTTTGTTATAATTTTTCGATTTAAGGAACTTTAAGAAATTTTCACCTGCTAGCACTTGTTTTTTTATTTCTATGTTAGAAATGTATGCGCTGTACTTTTACCACTTTTGTGCTTGTTGTCCGGCTATAATCCGGGTAGCGTCCCTATGTAAATTGTTTTTTTTTTCACTCGCTCTTCTTCACTTTTTTGTTGTTGGCAAAATGTCTGCCTTTTTTATTTTCTCACGGTTTATGTGCTGTGGAAGTTTTCATAACAAATTTCTGAAATTTTAAACACTATTATTGATATTTTTGTGTGTGCCAAAATAAAATATTAAATTTTCTTTTTAATTTTTTGTGAAAAAATAGGTTGGCCAGAGTTTTGCGATAATAGATTTCCCGTAAAGAAAAAAAGCCGCACGCTTGCAATTTCGTTTTTTTCCTTTAATGTATCAAAGACCAGCGCCGAAGGATTTTAACGGCGGCAGCGGCTTTGCCAAAAAATCGTCGGCGTCGGCTCAAAATCTGCTGTTAGGCGGCTGAAAGGTGAACATAAAAATTTTTTATTTTCTAGTTTTTGCATCGTCTTACGCTGGGTCTCCATGTAATATTTTTATATTATAATATGTAATGGAGAGTGTCAAATCAAAGACTGAGAGAATTATCTCATGTGTAGACTAAAATATTAATATTATGAGACTGTTGTGATAATAGTTTTCTACACAACTATCTTATAAGATATATGTATGTTTTTAAAAATACTTACTAGCCGTCTTCACGTAACATAAAATATTTAACATTATCACTAACATCATGTTAATGATAAATCTAGATCGTTCAATTTGATGTTAGTATTAATTTTCTCGATATTTAAACATGGTTCTTTTAGCATTTGCTTTAACAACATGTTTGTTTTAACATTTGCTTTAACAAGCGTGTTTAATTTTACGTGAAGACGACTACGTAAAAATAGTGTTATTTTTTTACTCTGCCACTGTATGGAAATAATGAAATATTATTAAAAATTTCCGGCGGCTTACATCTGATCGGCGCAGATGCGAATGTATTCAGCGTACACTTGGTTGCAAAGAAATAGTAGCAGAAAATGATAATTAGTATTTTACATGGCGTAGGAAAGTAATAGATTTTTAAAATTGATTTTTTTTTTTTCAAAATATTGAGATTTTGTAAAAATAAATAAAATTAATAAATTTTGAGTAGTTTCCTTTGATAAGTTTTTTAATATCTATGCAAAAAAAAAATAATCTCATTTTTTTGCTGTGATTGGTTTTTGCAAATTGAATTATAAAGTATATATTTATATATATGGTCTTGACCTCATTCTGAAATAATATTGGTGTCTGAAATTATAGCATTTTCAATTTAAAAAAATTTATTAATTTTGTTTTAATACTACTTTTTGCAACATTGTAAATAATGAAAATATACAGCTTTGCGCCATCTAGTGGTGAATAGCAATTGTGAATTGTAGTGTATACAGGATGCTTCATAAAAGTACTAAAATAAAGTTTGTTGTGTTATCTATCATGTACACTTTAAGAAATTATTTCTTAAGCCTATAATTAAACAAAGGTGTTAAAAAAGCTGTTTTAACGATAATAATATTGAAAGAAAAAGAGTTTTTTCTGTTTTCACGTAACATAAAATATTTAACATTAACACTAACATCATATTAATGATAAAAGATCGTTTAATTTGATGTTAATATTTATTTTTTCGATGAAAGATAATTGAAATGTTGCCACTTTTTTAAAAATGGTTTAATTTTTGAAAGTAGTTTTGTTACTTTCTTTCAATAGAATAGTTGTGTTTTTAAATATTGATTCTAGAAGAGATTCAGTTTTTATTATAATAATTAAATTGTAATATTAATTTTACTGTTTGTGATCATTTCGGTCCCTAAAAAATAATTTTTAAAAATTATGTATATCTGATCCAAGATTTATAGAATTTAAATTGAGGAGTGATTCCATAATTTTTTAATAAAAAAACTATTTTCATTAATATTTTTTATTATTTTTTTTATATTATTAATTTTAAATTAATTTATGGCAAGATTTTCATTTATTAAACACTATTTATCAATTCCTCAATATTTCTTCATATTTCTCTGAAATTTATCTTCAATAAATTCTTTATTTTTTACAATTAAAACACAAATAAATTAAATTCCATAAAATAATACTGCTAGCATAAAGGGCCGCTGCTAGACCCACACTTGCTTGAAATGAAAAATGCACCACAACCCAATGGGCCAGGGCACCCCAAACCATTATTAATAGGCCGTTGGTAAAGTGAACGGGATAGCGTATAGCAGTCCATTGTGAATGCGTCATACTCATTTGAAAGACCAAATCGTGTAGGAAAAGTGTAACGGATTGACCAAAACCTAAAAGGGCAGCCGAGACACTGAGTAAAAGTTTGGACGTTGAGAAACTAATGACTGAAAAGAGAAGAAAAGAAATTAGAAATTAAGAATTACTAAGGCAGGTATTAAGGAAGTTAAGTAGACAATTTGTCCTCTCTTAACTTACATATTAAAGCAAATCCTTTCGAGATACAGCCCAATATATGCCAATGATATTTATGCTTATATAAACTATTACCAAAGCGTGGTGTCATCAAAGAAAAACACATCCAAGGAAACGCCAATAAGGAGAATAAAAAAGGAATTTCAGCATTTTTAATAGCATGATGACTAACAGCCAAACCAGGTAATACCGTAAGACACATAACATAGGAAAAAATATCGGCCGATAAGAAAAATGTTGTAGAATATAATTGAGGCACAACTAAAGCTGCTTGCAATGGATGAGCTATCTTTTCCAAAAGATTATTTCTTAAATTTGAGGTAACATCACGGGAAAATTGTTGAAGTTTATCCTAAATAAAAAAAAAAACAATTTTAAAATTATTTTAAACTTTATTTTATATTTTTAAAAATCTCTCACCAAATTACTATAACCCGAATCCACTACCGCCTCTCGACTCATTTGCAAACTATTTGATATAGATTTTTGCATAGTTTGCGAAGCACTAACACTATTTCTACCATAATTTTCAATGGTAGCCGAACTGGAGCGTAACACCGAAACATTTTCATCTTCTTCGGGTATAATTTCCATAATTTCTACACCATTTGGATTAATAAAAGTAACATCCATTTGATCGGTAGGCAACATATAATGGCCACTATCAGCTAAAGCTAAGGCTGCCATATTAGGATGATGTTCCATAATGGGATTTTTCCATGTACGCAATTCTATGCCATCCATTTGATCATTAAAAACATTAGAATATCTACCCAATTGATGATGTAGTGGAGTAAATGCTGTTTCTGCTTTTATTACAGAAACACGTTGAGTTATGGCACCCTCACGATGTCGTGTTATAATTAAACTTATCGGTATGAGATTCACAAATAAAGCAGACATTAAAACTATAGACTGGGCAGTGCCATACAGGGTGCGTAAATTGGTAAAGGCAAACGAAAGAAATAATTGACAAAAAGCTTCGCCACACAAAAATATGGTCTTGCGTACGAATTTATCTTCACGCGGACGTACTGCTTCTAGGATAACATGAGTTTTCCAAATAAATATACTGGCACCAATACCTGCAAACAAAATTTTGTTATTTTAAAGTAAATTTTGTCTTAAATTTTTATTTTTTAAACCTGCAAAGAATCCATAAAATACTATGGCTATAGCCTGAGTAGTTGTGGTAATTTTCACCCAGGCCGAAGAAAAAAATATACCACTAACCATTAAGGAAGAGCATATAATTAAAGTGGCCAGTAGAAATACTCTTCGATATTTAGCCGTTTCTCTTGTTCTTCCATGATATTCGGTATCCAAATGTTCCAGTATACTACGACATAATTGTCCTGTTGCTTGATATACAATGGCTGGCCAAATACGTAATACCAAGTCCTTATCGGACTCTACGACATTACCATACAAATAGGCGGGAGTGGCGAGAAATGCCTAAGAGAAGGAATAAGTTTTAAATTTTAATTAATAATAAATTTAAATTAAAAATTAGGGAAACAAAAAATCTAAATTGAACGATTTACATTTATCATTGACATAATGTTAGTGTTAATGTTAAATATTTTATGTTATGTGAAGACGACTAGTAAAACTTAAGGAAAATTACACACCCCACAGTGGAGCCAAAAGCAAAATAAATGGTAATAAGTCTTTGAAAACACTTGAACCTATTTAGATTAACTTGGAACATAGATAGAGGAGGAGTTAGACTTTCAGAATATTGTTAGATGGAGTCTGTAGCTGCAGCACGGGCGCCGCTACAGTGGGCCAAAGTTGACTACCTCGAGAGTGAGAAACATATCGGGACTTATAACTTTTACCAATATTAATCGATTTGAAATATTTTTACATTTTTAAATTCTCCTAAGCAAGACAAGGAAAAAACATTTAAGATATTTAACTTCAAAAAATATTTTTTTTTTTTAATTTTTGGCCTTAACTTTTTCGCGATTAAAAAAAAAAATCTAAATTAAATATTTTGTCAAAAAGTAATTTTATATATTTAACTTTTAAAAAAAATGTTCAAAAATATTTATATTTTTTGACATTTTCTGAAAGACGGCATCCCAAGAAAAGGTGTAAGTGTAATTTTGAAAAGTTCTGAAAGTTCACCCTATTTTAGATCATAAGTGGAACTTTTTGAATCTGTATAAACAATTTATTGGTGATTTTGGTACTTCTGTATAAACTGTATAGATCAATATGTTCTTAAAGGTTCTGTAAAATATTATTACAGCCTACCGGTAAACTTAGTCATACGAGGCAATTTTCCAAAAATACCCATAATTTCAATAATAACAACTTAGACTCCTAAAAATATATAGTAAAATTATATATATTTTTCTGATTTCTACATTAATGAATTCTAAATTAAATATTTAATACCAGATGAAAAAATTATGTTGATATCTCTAAGCATTTAGAAATTATTCAGTCTCAAATTTTTGAAATATGTCCATATGAACATAATTTGCATTTATTCGTATTGTTTGAAGAAAAGTGTGTTAAAAATGTTAAAATAGTAAAATTTATTATACATAATTTAAAAGAAGACACAATTTCCTTTAAAATGATATATATAATTTTAAATTAGCAAATTCCCAGAAGTTGCAAAATCTTAATCTTTCCTTTTATTATTGATAATGCAGTGGGATAAGACAGTGCGGTAAGGCCGTATCAAAAACAACATAAAAAACGAAAGATTTTACAATTTGCAACTCTTTGCTAATTTAAAATTTATTTACAAGAAACGTTGCAAACACAAAACAGACATGTTATATATCATCATTTTGAAGGAAATTATGTCTTCTTTAAAACTATGTATAATAAATTTTACTATTT